>RJWJ010020355.1:0-29533 GCA_004363605.1 Indri indri | reverse complement strand
ACTGTTATGCCAGATGTGCAGGTATCAACATAAAGACACAAGAAACATGAAAAAGCAAGGAAACATGACACTTCTAAAGGAACACAATAATTCTCCAGCAACGGATCCCAATCAAAAAGAAATTTACAAAATCCTAGAAAAAGAATTCAAAATATTAATATTGAAGAAGCTCAGTGAGATGCAAGAGAATACTGGGAAACAATACAAAGAAATCAGAAAAATAATTCAGGATATGTATGAGAAATTTACGAAAGAGATAGATATCATTTAAAAAAAAAAAACCCCAAAGAGAAATTCTGGAACTGAAGAATTCATTGGGTAAAATATAAAATATATTAGAAAATTTCAACAATAGACTAGATCAAGCAGAGGAATGAATCTCAGAACTTTAAAACAAGTCTTTTGAAATAACCGAGTCAGACAGAAATAAAGAAAAAAGAATTAAAAAGAATGAACAAAACCTACATGACATATGGGACACAATGAAGTGACAAAATATGCGACCAAATATCTGAATTTTCAGTGTCCCAGAAGGTGAAGAGAAAACCAAAGGGATAGAAAACCTAGCTGATGAAATAACAGGTGAAAACTTCCCAAGTCTAGCAAGATATTTAGACATCCAGATAGAGGAGGCTCAGAGATCCTCAAATAGATGCAATTCAAGAAGGTCTTCACCATGGTACATTATAGTCAAACTGTCAAAAGTCAAAGACAAAGAATTCTAAAAACAGCAAGAGAAAAGCATCTAGTCAATTATAAGGGAACCCCTATCAAGACTAACAGCAGAATTCTCAGCAGAAATCTTACAGGCCAGGAGAGAACAGAATGATATATTCGAAGTGCTGAAAGAAAAAAAAAAAATGCCAGCCAAGGATACTGTACCCAGCAAACCTATCTTTCATAAATGAAGGAGAAATAAAGTCTTTCCCAGACAAACAAAAAGCTGAGGGAAATCATCACTACTAGACCAGTCCTATAAGAAATGCTTATGGGAGTCCCACACCCAGAAATGAAAGAATGATATCTACCATCATGAAAACACATGAAAATATAAAAACCACTGATAGAGCAAACACACAAAAAAGAGAAAAAACTCAAGTGTTACCACTACAGGAAACAACCAAACCACAATGATAAACAATAAGAGAGAAAGAAAGGAACAAAGGATATAAAAAACAACCAGAAATCAATGAATAAAATGACATGAATAAGCCCTCTCCTATCAATAACAACCTTGAATGTAAACTGATTAAACTTTGCGCTTAAAAGATACAGACTGGCTAAATGGATTTTTAAAAATGACCTAACTATATGCTGTCTACAAGAAACTCATCTCACCTGTAAAGACACAGATAGACTGAAAGTAAATGGATGGAAAAAATTATTCCATTCAAACAGAAATCAAAAACAAGGAGTAGCTATACTTACATCAGATAAAACAGACTTTAAGTCAAAAACAGTAAAAAAGGATAAAGAAGATCATTGCATAATGATAAAGGAATCAATTCAGCAAGACGATATAACAATTCTAAGCATACATGTACCCAAAACCAGAACACTCAGATGTATAAAGCAAGTATTATCATATTTAAATAAGGAGATAAACTTTATAATACAATAATAGTTGGGAACTTCAGCATCCCACTCTCAGCATCAAACAAATGACCTAGACAGAAAATTAAGAAACATTTAATTTAAACTGCACATTAGACCAAATGGACCTAACAGACATTTACAAAACATTTCGTCCAACAGCTACAGAGTACACATTCTTCTCAACAGCACACGGAACATTCTCCAGGATAGATCATATGCTAGGACACAGAACAAATCTCAACAATTTTTTAAAATTGAAATCATATCAAGTATCTTCTCAGACCACAATGGAATAAAACTAGAAATCTATAACAACTTTGGAAATTATATGAATACGTCGGAGACTATTATAAACAATTATTCACTAACAAACTGGAAAACCTAGGGGAATGGATAAATTCCTGGACACATAACCTACCAAGACTGAATGAGGAAGGAACAGAAAACTGAACAGACCAACAATGAGATTGAATCAATAATAAAAAGGAAACAAAGGAAAGGCTAGGACCAGGGATGGCTTCACTGCTGAATTCTACCAATTCTCCTCAAACTACTCCAAAAATTAAAGAAAAGAGAATTCTCCCTAACTCATTCTAAGAGGCCAGCATTACCCTGATACCAACACCAGACAAGGATATCCTCTTCAATAAATGGTGCTAGGAAAATTGGATACTCATACACAGAAGAATAAAACTGGACCTCTATTTCTCACTATATATAAAAATCAACTCAAGATGGATTAAAGACTTAAAAATAAGATCCAAAACTACGAAACTACTAGAAGTAAACATAGAGGAAATACTTCAGGACATTAGGAAAGATTTTATGGCTAAGACCACAAAAGCACAGACAACAAAAACAAAAATAGACAAATGAAATTATATTAAATTTAAAAGCTTCTGTACAGCAAAGGAACCAATTAACAAAGTGAAGAAACAACCTGCGGAATGGGAGAAATATTTACAAACTATTAATCTGACAAGGGACTAATATCCAGAATATACACACAACTCGACAGTAAAAAATATAATAATCCCATTAAAAAGAGGCAAAGTGGGCAAAGGACATGAACAGACATTTCTCAAAAGAAGACATACAAATGGCCAACAGGTATATGAAAAAATGCTCAATATCACTAATCATCAGAGAAATGCAAATCAAAACCACAATGAAATATCATACCAATTAGAATGGCTATTATTAAAAAGACAAAAAAAAAATAACCAACAGATGATGGCAAGGAGGCAGAGAAAATGGGATGCTTATACACTGTTGGTGGGAATGTAAATTAGTACAGCGACTATGGAAAACAGTAGGGAGACTGCTCAAAAAACTAAAAGTAGAACTAGCATATGATCTAGAAATCCCATTATTGGGTATTTATCCAAAGGAAAACAAATCAGTATATCAAAGGGATACCTGTACATAGATGTTTACTGCAACCCTATTCACAATACCAATGATAGGGAATCAACCTAAGTGTCCATCAGCAGATGAATGAATAAAGAAAATATGGTATACATATGCTATGGAATACTATTCAACCATAAAAAATGAAATCATATCATCTGCAGCAACATGGATGAAACTGGATATCATTATGTTAAGTGAAATAATCCAGGCACAGAAAGACAAATATCATATGTTCTCACTCATACGTGGGAGCTAAAAAAGTCGATTTCATGGAGGTAAAGAGTAGAATGATAGATACCAGAGGCTGGGAAGGGTCTGGGGGAGAGGGGGATGAAGAGAGGTTAGTTAATGGGTACAAAAGTACAGTTAGATAGAAGGTGTAAGTTCTAATGCTGGATAGCAGAGTAGGGTGACTACGGTCAGCAACAAAGTATTGTATATTTCAAAGTAGCTAGAAGAGAGGAGTCCAATCTGCCCGACACATAGAAATGATAAATATTCAAGGTGATGGATACCTCAAATACCCTGAAAATCATTACAAATTCTATGCAAGAAAATATCACATGTACTCCATAAATACGCAAAATATTATGTATCAATAAAATAAAAACCCCACAACTAAAAACAAACCAAAAAAATAATTAATTTTACTTTTAAATTTTAAATTACTTTCCCTGAATTTCAGGCCCAAAGATACTTCGATGGCCTTGAAAATGGACCTACAGAAACACAACAACTTTATCAGATCCGCGCTCTCGTCCTCCTGCTCTCCCTGGTGCTCTTTCACCAAATATTCAGCTTTCTTCTGTGTGCCAGGCACTGTTCACTTGCCCTGTGACTGCTCACCTATACGTCCTGACAGAGAAGTCAACCTCATTTTGTGCCACCTAACACAAGGACACAACACTCCTCTGACACAGCTACGTTGGCCTCTGCCACTCAGACACCCCTTGGTCTATGCCTTCTGGGCACTGTTGTTTCCAGCTAGCCCTGCAGCTAAGGCTAAATGATGCTCTGGACTGCAAAGCTTTCTGCAGTCCTTCTACCATCATAAAAAGAATGCATTTGAGAGCAGTGAGCATTGATAATACCTTTAATAAATACAGTGTTGGCTCAATCTGTTCTATTTTCAATTAAGATTTTAGCTCTTATGCAGCAGGGCTTTAAAAGTCCCAAGCCTGGGAGTAGGTCACTGAGAATTTATAACACCTTTTTTAATGAACCAAATAGCAGGACTTTTGCTGCCATTCCAGGTTGTTTTTGTTTTTGTTTTTGAAGTCTTCCTGGCTCCCATTGTTCCGATACACAGTTGAAGATAATTCTTTTCCCCTCACAACATTATGTTACTCCCCGCTCCAGTAATTACTATCTCAGTTTTTTATTCCCTTATAAAGCTTTTTAACAGGACTAGTAATCCAAGAGAGAAACTAATTAGTAGATGGAATTTTTTGTTCCTTGTAATAGGCTGTGGTCAAAAACATGCAAATTCTCACCAGGATACCGAGAAATGAAACATATATCCCAAGGAGACTCAACCCAGGGAAAGGGGAGATGTAATCTCTCTGCCAACACATCATGTTTCTCTCAAAATGACTTCTTCAGATTTTGGCAGCAGGATCTGGATAACATCACATCTCTATAAATCAGCTCAGTCACACAGATGTGATTCAGTTATTTATCACCCAGAACAACAGGATGTTGGTTGATTTGGATTTCGTACTGGAGATAACTGAGGAGGCCAGCCCTAGAGACCCTCATCTTGCTGACTACACCAAGATGCTAGCTTCCTGGCTGGTAGTCGGCATTTCTGAGATGTCTCCCCTTAAAGAGATGAGCAGAACACAGCAGGGCTCAATCAGGCCCTCAGAACCATGAAACGATGGAGGTGGAAGAGGCCACAGAGGCTACCAAGAAAGTGACATAAGTGGACGCAAGGACAGAATGGTGAATAGGACAGACACATATATATGCACAAGTGCAGAAAATTCCCAACTGCCAAGGTTTCTGATATGCCTCGTGGTAGGGCCTCTTCTCCATGCATTCACCTATTCACTCATTCAACAAAGAGTGACTGAGTGCTTCCTTGGTGCCAGGTACTAGTGCTAAGCACTGGGGATATGGTGGTGAACTGGACATTCCTTCATGTAGCTTAAGTCTAGGGTTTGCGGCTTAGTAAACAAACTTACAACTGCTGCCCTTTTTTTTTTTAAAGTATATCGAATGGTTGGAGAAAGGAGGATTTAATACATTAATTGATACTCTGGACAACTGAGAATTTCCATAAATACCATAAATGGAATCTCTACAAATAAGTAGAATTACCTATAAGTAATCACTTATATATGAGTCAGCCCAAATGACAATTGTATTCATTCAGAAATGTTTATTGAGGACCAGCTATGTGCTAGTCACTGTATTAAAAGCTTGGTGACAGAAATGACTGACAAAATTCTTATCCTTATGAGCTCACAATCTAAATGCAAAGATGAAAAAAGTTAACAAAGAGCTTCAATAGAGGTGACAAAGGTCTTCATGAAGGATGCAAAGATTCTGTGAGAATGCGGGCGGTAAGAAGGGTGGGGAGGGCAGCGCTTGGGACCCCAACTGAGTATGGAAGGACGAGTGAGGCGATGCCAGGCAGGAAGGGGTTGAGGAGTCCCTTTCAGATGGAGGGAATGGCATGTATGTTCCCAACTGAAAATAGTGCCTTCAGGGTGAGCAGGGAGTGGTCTGGGCAGCAGCCAAAAATAAGCCTAGAAAGGGAATCAGAAGCCACATCCTGAAGCACTCTGTGTGCCCTGACAATGTGGCTGGTCTTTTACCTGGCAGGCAAAGGAAGGCCACTACTGCATTCTGAGCAGTGACACGGCTAGATCTGCACGCTGGAAGCATCACTGTGGCTAAAGTAATAAGCGCATCACACAATCCCGAAAGTGTGGCTGAAGACGTAAAGCCCAGGGGAAGGGAGAACAGTCCAGGTCAGCAGTGCAGTGGCGGAAGAGTAATAAACATCACTTGTTCTATCAACTCTCATTCCAATGAAAGAAACATCTCTGAGAAAAGCTCATGCCTTATAAGTCAGTCTGGTCTCTTCAATAAAAAAAAAAAAGATTGAAACCATATTATAAGAAGAATAGGCTGGTCCAATGGTAGTGAGTTATCAGAGCTTACTAACATTAGTGTCACTAAAGTTGGCATTCAACCCCCCACTGCTAAATTGGACTGGCTTTAAAAAAAAGAAAAAAGAAAAGAAGAAGAAGAAGAAGAAAACTGCTTGACACAGTAATTTCATTAAGGAATTCCCAAAAAAACAATCTACGTGAGAGAAAAAAACTTTGTTCAAACATGTTTTTAACTACACTACTTAAAATAGCCAACAAGTGAAAATAATCCAAACATCTAAAAATAAAGGACAGCTATGCCAAATGTCATCTATCAACATGACTAAATACTACATAAACATTAAAATAACTATAGCCAAACATGGCAACACACAAGGAGAGCAAACACAGACTCCAAAACATGGTATACACAATAGCTACCACCGTAAGTACCTGCTATGTGTTTGTCCCCAGTGCTAGGTTCTGGGAACACAGAAATAAGCCAGACAAGGTACCTGTCTTCTGGGATGTCATAGTCTGCTGGGAAAGCCAGACTCACAATCATAACAACATGAGGAATCCTAGAACAAAGCATGGCACTATGAGAGCCCAGAAGAGGACTTGCCGAATTAGAGCCAATTCACAAACACAACACAAATGTGGACATTAAAATCTGTGGCAGAGTCACTTACCAGTTACAAATCTTGGTAACCCTAAACATGCACCTCTTAATTTTGTTACATTGTTCTAGACATGAAAATAGAAATTGTAAAACTTAAGATAAAGAACACTCAAATCCTCCCCAAGAATATTTTCATGGAACCCTTAAAGGGTCCTTGGATCCTAGTTTGATAAACAAAAATCTAAAAGTGGAAGGGGGAGAAGACAAAGACACACCCAAAGCATTTGGCTCCTGATTAGAGTCAAGAGATAGGAAGAGACAGGAAGAGATGATGTCAAAGTTTAAAGCTGCCACATCTGGGAGAATGGCAACAAGACTCCCTGAAATGAACCCTCCCCCCCCAAAAAAAGATCAGGTGTGGGAGTGGAATAAGTTTCATTTTTCATATATTGAGTTGGAGAAACATTGGGTCTTAGCTGGAAAATTATCTCTGGAGATTTCGAGACCCAGCATCGGAAGTCATCTTCCAGAGATAGCTGGAGCTTGAAATGGATGGTGAACAATAGGTATGAACACATTTGACCGCACTACTAAATACAGGAGATACTCCCCTTTGAGTCCCTCACATAGTTGTTAGACATTTACTTACTATCAAAGGAGTATTTCCACAGAATTAATAAAAATAGAGGATATAGGATGAGGCTGCACACAGAGTAAATGCACTGGTCTCATATTTTCCCATGGGCAAAATTCTCTACTGTAATGATTATAATTTGGAAAGATGATTTGATTTTAAAAGATTAATATTAAAGTTAACTTATTCTGCAGTGATTTATTTCATGATCATCTTCCTTCCAGTCTGGGAACTTCTGAGATAAGGACTGTGGAATTATGTCTTATTTAATTTTCTAATAAGGTATCTGGAAAATAGCAAATACTTAATATTTGTGGTAGGAATTTTGCAAATAGAGGAATACTTTGTTATGGCTCGGAAACAGCACGAAGTTGCAGAGTGCTACATAAGAGCATTTGTGTGTATGTACACGCTACTGAATTCTACTGTCGAAAACAGTCTGTGCTGCCAATGTGGAGGTGGATGCTTTCATTCATTTGAAATCTACAATTACTTACATGTAAATTAGCGGCAGTGAAGAAAATGGGAGAAATTCAGACTTAGTTTATCTTTCTAGTACTACTGAGATTCTTTTTGTGTTTGTGATCTGTATATGCCAATACTACAATTGTGTTATTTTCAGAAATAACTCGAAAAGGCATTTTCAATGATGAGTTTTGAGTAGCAAAAGTGGAAAGGATATTGTCAATCTGTTGCACATTCATCATGTGCACAATCTCAGGCTTACTCTTTAGCAAACATGCTTCATTGCACAGAAGAAGGTGAAAACAACACCGTAAATCTCAGGGCTGCACAGGTGAAGGAGAAGAAACACAATTTGGGTTCATACACTGGGTTGGACAATGAAACACCAGCTCTCCCTCTACTACCACCTACCGAAATAGACATTCCCAAGAAGATAAAGGGAAGCTAATTCTCACTCTTCCTGACCCTCTCTCTTCCTATTCTCTTATTTGTCCATGAAGACAAAGGGTATGAAATTTTAGGGGAAAAGTCCAAGCTAGGTTTAGAGGGAAGAATTTGGTTTACTTAAATCTATTTCATATGAAACACATCAGAGTTTCCCAAAACACATTATAATTACCTGGGAAACCTGTTAAAAATATAGACTTCCAGGTCCTCTCCCAGAAACTCTGATTCTGTAAATGTGGAGTCTGGGAATTTGTAATTCCCAAAGCCCCACCCACTCCCACAATTGATTCTAGTAACCAGCCAGGCTTGAGAATGAGGAACAAGAGACCACACTCAGACTTAGCAAATAATAGTAATCGTTTTCAGAGCACTCCAGAGTTTACAAAAACACCTATCACATAAACTATTTCACTCGATTCTGATCAGTCAAGTGCTTGTCAATCATCCTATTTCACAGATGAGGAAAATAAGTCACAGCCTGTATGTGTCAGACTGCAGTTCAGATGTTATAGCTGCCTCCACTACACCGCTGCCCGAGCACCAAATTTCCAAGCACGTGTGAACTCTAACCTGATCTTGGGGCTCATCTCACAGTGTTCATGCAACCAACCAATAACCACGGTGCACCCAAACAATTCTTGCACCTGTCCATAGTGCAGAGAGACCCTCTGCATCCCATGTAACCACAATTCACTATATAAACACTAAAACAAAGCCATTCAAATGGAACTTAAATAAATTTGTAGTAGAGCACACAGTTTGTAACACTCTAAACTACCTTCATTTTATAACCCGTAATGAGAAATTATCTGAAGGAAAAAAACAAATGTACCTTTCCAAACCCACTTCTGTAAAGAAAGCAATGTCTTTGCCCTCGTTACTAACTTCTGTAACATTCTGCTGAATGCTAACTGCTTTATTTTTGTTTCAACGCATAATTCTAAGTTTCTGACTAATGGAACTTACTAGGATCCCAAAGAATAGGAAAAGACCCTTTGTAATCAGGAAAGGGTACCATGAGCATCAAGTAGGGGGGAGAGAGAGAATGAGAGCGAGAGACTCTGGGGCGGGGGGACAGCAAGTGAGGCAGGGGACTAAAATGTCTTCTGGTTTGGGGTGGGTTTCTGGTTTTCTGCCCATGTAGCTCTACATATTCCTGAGCATGAGGATGGGCTGTGGCAGAAAAGGATGGTTCACATACTGGAAAACAAACTGCAAACATCCCTGGAACAGATGAGGGGAATCTCTAATGCCTCAGGGCAGGGAGCGGCAAATAGTCCACAGGACAAATCCAGCCCATGACCTGTTTCAGTATAAGCCACAAGCTAAGAATGGTTTTTACATTTTTAAATGACTGCAGAAAATCAGAAGAATAATCTTTTGTGATGTGCAAAGTATAAGAAATTCAGATTTCAGTGTCCATAAATAAAGCTTTATTGGAATACAGCCACATCCATTCATTTCATGTGTCGTCTACAGTTGATTTCACATTTTAAGGCAGAATTAAGCAGTTGTGACGACAGACCATATGGCCCTCAAAGCCTAAAATATTTACTATCTGACTCTTCACAGAAAAAGTTTGTCAACCCCTGGTTTAGAATGGGGGGTGGGGGGAAATTATTAGGTTGCTTCCTGAAAACAGACTCTGATCTAGCCTTCGTTTGCTGAATATGAAATAAAATACTGAACTTAGAATTATATCAAATACATTTTCTTTGATACTGCCCTATGAAGTACACCACGGTCTAGTTATCTCTGCCTGAGTGTCCCGATATTGAACTGAGACTATTCCTGTGGCTTCCTATCCCAAAAGCGGGGGCAGGGAAGGGCTTCTGCACATCCGTCTTATTATCAGAATGCCGAATGCGTAAAGGCAGGCAGCCGAGCATGCTAACCCAGCGCAGCCCTCGGCTGCTTGAGCCCTCCTTTCATTGAGGAACAGGTAGCTTCACCCCGTGAACAAATATCTCAAGCACTGTTGCCATTTTCCCAGCATCGATATTCACAAATCAGAACTGTAGCTTGTAAAGCATAATTCAAAGCGGAGTGGCAGGAGCCGCTGCTCTCCCTTCCAGGAAGGCAGGAGGGAAGCCCATCAGAGTCCAGACTGTTCTGGTCCATCATCCGCAACCTAATTTCTGCCATCTCTGAAGGCCACACAAATTATAAAGCGTTGGCTACTGTTGTACCAGTCAGCTAATTCAATTGTCAGAACATTTCAAACCCCGTAATTTGGATGGGAGAGGGGGTGCCTTGTTCTTTTCAACTGCCTGTTGGACTATTCCATGTCACAGCTTGCGTGGGGGGTGAGAATAAGAAAATATTCTCCATTAGGAAATTGATGTTTGTAAATACCCTGGAAAGCCAAATAATAAGCATAACGGTTCAGAATAAAAGTAATCAGAGTGGTTTATTATCAACATTGCAATTCTAATTGTGGCTTTATCACACACACTGATTGTTGGTTCATAATATTTTACTCACATTTCAAACTACATATAATGCAGCCTGTTTCCCAGTGTTTTTACCTAAACCCTCTGAGAGTGAGGGGAAACATTTTCAAGTTTCATAACATAACTAGTTCTTAGATTCCAAGGTAATGAAGAAGGTGCC
Organism: Indri indri; assembly: GCA_004363605.1. Classification (NCBI taxonomy): domain Eukaryota; kingdom Metazoa; phylum Chordata; class Mammalia; order Primates; family Indriidae; genus Indri; species Indri indri. The sequence continues at coordinate 18,642 of RJWJ010020355.1, read as the reverse complement.
TTTATACGGAAGAGCTCCATGAGCTTATTTCCCCATTGAAAACTTGAACATGCTTTAATGAGCCATTACACTAGTTTAAATTCCAGCTCCCCCAGTGACTAACTGAATGTCTCTGGGTACGGCGCCTCAGTTCCCTGAGTCCCAGTCTTGACCTGAGAAAATGGGGTTAATACCATTACTTCAAATGATAATTTTGACTCAGTAAATTTATTAAAAATCAGGGAACTATACACTTAAAATGGGTCAATTTTTCAATATATAAATGATTCCTCAGTAAAGTTAAAATTTTAATTTAAAAAATTGTAGTTAAAGAAGGAGCCATCAACAAGAAACCATCAGGGAACAAAGCAAGATAGGACTGTCTGCAGGATGAAGAGCACAACTGTGAGATACAGGAAGACGTGCTATTTGAAAAGGAGAGACCAGGGGAAGGTTGGAGTAGCCGGATAAAGCTTGAGAGAAGAGCTGGGACTTCAGGGCTGTCCCATCTTTATGTTCTTTATGACTCACCAGGGGTCACGACCTATTTAAAATCAAATTCCCCTGACATCACAACTCCTCTCTCCTGTCCCACGAAATTAATCTCCTTTTTCTCTAGGCTATATTTTGGATGTGCTTTTGCTAATACAATCATCACACTGCAAGGTAACCATTTGTTTAAAAGTCTGATACTCACTGAACTGTGGGTTCTTGGAGCTCAGGGACTATGCATTTTGGCAGCCCTAGACCCTAAACTCACCCAAGGGCACAAGAATTTTAAATAAATGAATGAATAAATGTTGCTCACTGCAAAAAGGGAAAAGAAAAAAGATGGTTTTGAAGAGTCATTGAAATATATATACATATGTGAAAAATATGTGTGTATGCATTAGCGCAATGCCTTGCACATAGCAAGCATTAATGATGACTCTTTTTATTATTAACAAAACATTCCAGAACTATGTTGCAGAAAGAATTGTATTTTGAAGCAACTCTAGTCTAAAAAAAAAAAAAAAAATGATGCTCAAATGCATGGAAAATAAGTAGACCTAAATTTAGATCCTCTGCCCTGTATCCAAGGCTTAAGGGCTCAGATATTGGCCAGACTTTAAAAGACCTCACAGAGCTATCTACAATCCTCCACGTTCACAGTGAACAGCAACTGCAATACTGAGTGGCAGTTGATGGGCTTACTGAGTAACCTTTCTTCAAGATGCTGGTCTGAATAAGAAGAGAAGAAATGTATAAATTCCTGGACATACCACCTACCAAGCCTGAACCAGTAAGAAAGAGAAAATCTGAACAGACCAATAAGAAGTAACAGTATTGAATCAGTAATAAAAAAAAGTCTCCTAACAAAGAAAGGCCTAGGACCAGATGGCTTTACTGCTGAATTCTACAAAACTTACAAAGAACTAATACCAATTCTTCCCAAACTATTCCAAAAAATTGAAGAGGAAGGAATTCTTTCTAACTCATTCTACAAGGACAGCATTACCGATACCCCAACCAGACAAGGACACAACAACAACAAAAATACTACAGGCCAATATTCCTAATGAATATACAGGTCATTAAATACGAAATGTCTGATTTCAAATCAAGAGTGTAGCTTATTATATCTCAAACAAGAAGTAGTACAATTAATCAAAGTATGAGCCTAAACTATCAACACAGTTTTGCCATCTTAATAGTAGCTTGTTTATGCCAGTACCTAAGAAGCCTAGAGAGAGAGTGGTGATGAAATTGCAAAAGGCATTTTCCATGGCTTGTTGAAAACTGAATATTTTTCCTTGCAAGAAGTGGTCCAAAGCCTGGAAGAAGTAGCAGTCAGTTGGTACAAGGTCTGGTGAATACAGTGAATGACAGAAAGTCTTTAAGTTCAGCTTCTGTAGTTTGAGCAGCGTTGTTTGTGTGACATGTGGTTGAGCGTTATCGTGCCAAGAGGATTGGCCTGTCTCTACTGACCAATCTCAGCTGCTTAATTGCAAGCATCCTCATTTCGTCCACTTGGTTGCAGTAGACATCTGCTGTAATTGATTGACCAGGTCTCATGAAGCTGTAGTGCATAATACTAGTGCTGGACCATCAAACTGACACCATTAGCTTTTTTTGATGAATATTTGGTTTTGGACTGTGTTTTGGCACTTCGTCTTTATCCAACCACTGTGCCGAATGCTTGCAACTGTCAAAAAGAATCCATCTTTCAGGCCGGGCGTGGTGGCTCACACCTGTAATCCTAGCACTCTGGAAGGCCAAGGCGGGTGGATTGCTCAAGGTCAAGAGTTCAAGACCAGCCTGAGCAAGAGCAACACCCCGTCTCTACTGAAAAATAGAAAGAAATGATCTGGACAACTAAAAAAATACATATATATAGAAAAAAATTAGGCGGGCATGGTGGCGCATGCCTGTAGTCCCAGCTACCCAGGAGGCTGAGGCAGGAGGATCCCTTGAGCCTGGGAGTTTGAGGTTGCTATGAGCTAGGCTGACGCCACGGCACTCTAGCCGGGGCAACAGAGTGAGACCCTGTCTCAAAAAAAAAAAAAAAGAATCCATCTTTCATCACATGTAACAATACAGTGTAGAAATGATTCACTTTCATGTTGTAACAGCAAAGAAAGGCAAACTTCAAGACGATTTCTCTTCTGACGCTTGTATAATTCATGCAGTACCCATCTATCCACCTTCTCTACCTTTCTTATTTATTTCAAATGATCCAATATTGTTGGAATAGTAATGTCAAACCTTGCTGCTAATTTACACATAGGCTGAGATGGATTCGCTTCCACTACAGCTTTCAGCTCACCATTATCCACCTTGGTCTCAGGTCACCCACGTGGCTCATTTTCAAGATTAAAATCACCAGAACAGAACTTCTCAAACCATCAACGTATTGTGCATTCATCAGCCACATTCTTCGCAAATGCTTCGGCTGACATTTTGAGCTGTCTACACTGCATTGGTACCATCACAGAACGCATATTTGAAAATAACACGAATTTTTTATTTATCCATGGTTTCAAAAAAATTGCTCTAAAAAAAATTTTAGAAGATAATCACAAGCCAAAACGTGTGTTTGAAAGACTGAGGATATGCCTAAACAATAAAAACAAAACAAGTGTCAAAGTGAAATGTCAGAGATATCAACTGTCAAACTTAGTACTTGAGGAAATTGGACATTTCATACTTAATAACCTACAGATGCAAAAATTCTAACAAAATACTAGCAAGCCAAATCCAACAACACATCAAAAAGATAACACGCCATGCATGATCAAGTGGGATTTATCCCAGGGATGCAAGGATGGTTCGACATTTGCAATTCAATGAATGTAATACATCACAGCAACAGAATGAAGGACAAAGATCATATAATCACCTCAATATACACAGAAAAACCATTTGATAAAATTCAACATCCCTTCCTGACAAAAACTCTCAACAATTTAGGCATAGAAGAAACATATCTCAACCTAATAAAAGCTATATATATAACAAACCCACAACTAACATCATACTGGAAGGCTTTTATGAACTCCAGAGTAGATTAGGAACTTCCAGTATAATATCCCAGTAATTTATCCTTTCTTTGCAACAGTATATGCCACATTCATGATACTACTAAAATATCTTCCCAGAGAGACTATCCATGAGATCAGGGCCACTCGGAGCTTACTCACTCAGTGGATTCCTAGCACATAGGAGAAAGTCAATTTTAAATCTTTGGTAAGTGTTACCACATTACATTTAGACTAAATGCAAACTACACCTATGAAATGACCTCAGTTCTTCCTTCAATTTGGAGATATCCATAATTCTAAACTCAGAAAGTTATATATTATCTGCAATATTTATATTTTGCTCTCCTGCTGCTTTGGCAAACATTGTCTCCACCACCAAAGCAGTCCATCAAAAGAAGCAACAGATGGCAAGACTTAGAACTAGCCAGCTTGATTTTCAAATCTTAAAAAAAAAAAAAAGTCCCATGTATTTATTTTCAACAGTGTCTCACCTCACTTACAAGGTAGGCACAATGACTGAAATCTTGTTAGAATTACAATGATTGAAGTGGAAAGGCTTCTGGCAAAAGGATTGAAAGTTTAAATTTTTGGTGTGTGCTGGGATTTTCGACCTAAATCACAGCTGGGTGTACTTAACTGCTGCCAAGGATGGAGGCTGCCTGTGAGTTCACCGACAGTTTACCTAGAGCAGAAGATCTCCATTTGAAATCCCCAATCTCCATCCCTTTTTTCCTTTTTTTAGTATAAACATTAAGAGCACAAACTCTGGTACCAAAATGCCTGGTTTAAAATCTCTGCAACATCATTTATTAGCCACGGTATGCTGGGAAAATCCCTTAGCCATTTAGCGTCCAGCTTCCTCACTTGAAAATGGGAATAAAAATAGCACCTATTTCACAGGTTTGTTGTGAGCGTAATGACATGCAAGGCACTCAGAGTAAGGGCTCAATAAACACCAGCTATCCTTATTAGCAGACATATCTAGGGGCACAGAAACAGGTTTGGAGGAGAAGAGGTGTGAAACGGAACAGAGAAGACAGACACAAAAGTAATCTGCTATGGGGCCGGGCGCGGTGGCTCCCGCCTGCAATCCTAGCACTCTGGGAGGCCGAGGTGGGCGGATTGTTCTGAGCTCAGGAGTTCGAGACCAGCCTGAGCAAGAGCAAGACCCCATCTCTACCAAAAATAGAAAGAAAATTAATTGGACAGCTAAAATATATATATATAGAAAAAATCAGCCGGGTATGGTGGCGCATGCCTGTAGTCCCAGCTACTCGGGAGGCTGAGACAGTAGGATTGCTCGAACCCAGGAGTTTCAGGTTGCTGTGAGCTAGGCTGATGCCACGGCACTCGCCCCAGGCAAGAGAGTGAGACTCTGTCTCAAAAAAAAAAAAAAAAAAAAAAGGTAATCTGCTATGTAATGATAATGACTGAGCACTCTCCACAGATTATCACAGGCCTCCGAAGAACCTGTCACTGCAAGTTGATCAGTCCCAGTCACACAGCTAGTATTAATAAATAGCTGCCCTGGATTTGAACCCAGGCGGTTTTTCTCCAGAGATCAAGTCCCGAACCACTAAGAAATACTGTCTCCCATCTTCTCACCTTCCCTGTTGGGGAGTGAATTCCTGGGTTGTAAAGGAGAAAGTGAACCAAAAGGATGTAAGAGATGAAAAGGAAGAAAGTATAAGCAAAATAAGGCCAGACTCATCTGTTCTGTCCATTTAAATGAGGTAAAATGAAAGGTTTGCCTTTATCATCCCTTCAAAGTCGTGAAAGAGTCCGCTGTCTTTGTGGACACTTTGATTTCCAGGACGCCAAGTTGAAGTCAAAATCACTGTTAAAGACTTCAAAAGATTGACAGATCCTTCTCAAGCCAGTAAGATCCAAATGTGACACAGAAAACCCGGACATGAATTATGAAGAGGGACATTAGGAACACAGGACTCATACCTCTGTCTACAGCAGCAAGACAAGCCGGCATGCTCTAGAGTCAGGACAAAGGATTCAAATCCCAGTTTGGCTCTGTAACATCAGAAAAGCAGCTTTACCTCTCTGAGCATCACTTTTTTCATCTGTAAAATGGGGTTAAGAACATCTTTCTCTCCATGGATAAACCACTTTGATACACTTCCTAAGAAGAAACAGGGACGCAGGCCCTCTTACACTGGCAGAGGTCCAAATTGGTTCAGTCTCTATGGAAGCAATCTGGTAATCTCTTTTTAATTTAAGAAACTCATATAGCACATAAAATGTGCCAGGCACTGCACTAGGCACTTTACAAATATTACCTTATCCAATTCTTGCAGTAGATTATTTGTCAGAATGGTGGCAATGATTCCCTTCACTGTATCCTTGTCTTTGCAGAGTCCCCTCCTGCAGGGACTGTGAGCTTGGCCACATGATTTGCTTTGGTCAGTGGACAATGGCAAATGTAACACGAGCAGAAGCTTGAAAAGTGTGTGCACTTTGCCCGCTCGTGCTGCCGGATGGAACCCTGAGACCACCATGTGAAGAAGCCTGAGCAAGTCTCCTGGGGTGTGAGAGATGGCATGCAGTCCCGAACGAGGTCCCTGAAGACCAACACATCTGTCAACCACCAGACATGTGAATGAGGCCATCCTATGCTGTCCAGCTAGTGACCCACATGCTGACGACAGAAAGCATGAGAGAATCCAGCAGAGATCACTTGCCTGGCCCAGACGTGAAGAGCCATCTCACCAACACACAGACTTGTGGGCTAAGTAAAATGGTTATTGTTTTAAGCCACTAAGTTTTGGGGTAATTTGTGATACAACACAAACCAACTGATATACTCCTGATGATAATCCTATGACGTAGCTACCATTATTAAACTATTTTGCAAACGAGGCAACTGAGGCAAAGCAGGGGTAAGTGACATGCACAGCTTGTAAATGGCAGAGCCAAGATTCCACTCCGAGCAATCTGGCAACAGGTCTGTGCCCCCAACCCCTATACTATAAGGCTCTATGTACCAAAAATAAAAGTATTCACATCACTTGATCTGGAAATTCCACCGTAATTTATCACACAGATATACACACATGCATATAAAACCATGTATGTATAAGATTATTCGCTGCAGCACTGTTGATAAGACCAAAATATCAGAAACAACCAATTGTAGTACAGGCATATCTCATTTTATTACACTTCACAGATACTGCAGTTTTTACTAATTGGAGGTTTGTGGCAATTCTGTGTCCAGAAAGTCTATCAGCACCATTTTTCCAACAGCATGTGCTCACTTCGTGTCTCTGGGTCACATTTTGGTAATTCTTGTCATATTTCAAACTTTTTCATTATTACATCTGTTAAAGTGATTTGTGATCAGTGATCTTTGATGATACTACTGTAATTGTTTTGGGGCCCCATAAACCATGCCCATATAAGATGGCGAAGTTAATCGATAAATGTCATGTGTGTTCTAACTGCTCTGACGACGAGGACTGCTCCTCTATCTCTCTCTCTTTGGGCCTCTGTATTCCCTGAGACACAATATTGAAATTAGGCCACTAAATTACCCTACAATGGCCTCTTAGTGTTCAAGTGAGAGGAAGACTTGCACATCTATCACTTTAAATCCAAAGCTAAAAATGATTAAGCTTAGTAAGGAAGGCATGTCAAAAGCTGAGGCAGCCTGAAAGCTAACCATCTTGTGCCAAACAGTTAGCCAAGTTGTAAATGCAAAGGAAAAGTTCTTGAAGCAAATTAAAAGTGTTACTCCAATGAACACACGAATGATAAGAAAGAGAAACAGACTTATTGCTGATATGGAGAACGCTTTAGTAGTTTAGTTGGAAGATCAAACCAACTACAACATTCCCTTGCTAACCTAGAGCAAGGCCCTAACTGTCTCCTGAGTTAGGAGAGAGGTGAGGAAGCCGCAAAAGAAAAATTTGAAGATGGCAGAGGTTGGTTCATGAGGTCTAAGGAAAGAAGCCATCTCTATGACATGAAAATGCAAGATGAAGCAGCAAGTTATCTAGAAGATGTAACTATGATAATTGATATAGCTAATCTAAACAACAGATTTTCAATGTAGATGAAACACCATTCTATTGGAAGAAGATGCCATATAGGACTTACACAGCTAGAGACAAGAAGTCAATGCCTGGCTTCAAAACTTCAAAGGACAGGCTGACTCTCTTGTTAGGGTCTAATGCAGCTGGTGTAAGTTGAAGCCAACGTTAATTTGCCATTCAGAAAATCGTAGGGCCCTTAAGAATTATGCTAAATCGAGTCTGCCTGTGCTCTATAAATGGACCAACAAAGCCTGGATGACAGCGCATCTGTTTATACCATGGTTTACTGAATATTTTAAGCCCCCTGTTGAGACCTACTTCTCAGAAAAAAAGGTTCCTTTCAAACTATTACTGCTCATGGACAATACACTTAGTCACCCAAGAGCGCTAATGAAAATGTACACGGAGATTAATGTTGTTTTCATGCCTGTGAACACAACATCCATTCTGCAGCCCATAGATCAAGGAGTAATTTCTACTTTCAGTTCTTATTTTAAGAAATACTCATACAGTTCATAAGGCTACAGCTGAAATAAATAGTGATTCCGCTGATGGATCTGGGCAAAGCAAATTGAAAACCTGGAAAGGATCCACCATTCTAGATGCCATTAAGAACATTCAGGATTCATAGGAGGTCAAAATACCAACATTAACAGGATGCTGGAAGAAGCTGATTCCAACTCTCATGGATGACTCTGAGGAGTTCAAGACTTCAGTGGACAAAGTAACTGCAGATGTGGTAGAAATAGCAAGAGAACCGGAATTAGAGGTGGAGTTAGAAAATGTGACTGAATTGCTGCAATCTCATTGATAAAACTTGACTGGAAGAGGAGTTGTTTCTTATGAATGAGCAAAGAAAGTGGTTTCCTGAGATGGAATCTACTCCTGGTGAAGATGCCATGAACACTAATGAAATGACAACCAAGGATTTAGAATTTTACACAAACTTAGTTGATAAAGCAGTGGTAGGGTTTGAGAGGATTGACTTCAATTTTAAAAGAAATTCTGTGGGTAAACTGCTATCAAACAGCATTGCATGCTACAGAGAAATCTTTTGTGGAAGGAAGAGTCAACTGCCACAGCCAACTTCACTGCTGTCTTAAGAAACTGCCACAGCCACCCCAGCCTCCGGCAACCACCACGCTGATCAGTCAGCAGCCATCAACACCGAGGCAGACCCTGCACAAGCAAAAAGATTACAACCCACTGAAAACTCAGACGATTATTAGTATTTTTTAGACATGATGCAATTGTACACTTAACAGACTACAGTGTATTATAAACATAACTTTTATAGGCACTGGAAACTAAAAAATTTGTGTGATTCGCTTTATTTTGATATTCACTTTATTGTGGTGGTCTGGAACCAAACCTGCAATATCTCCAAGGTGCACCTGTATACCCACATAAAGGTTTCCCATATACAGCTACAAAAAGACCTGGTAGATCTATGAACACTGATTTTATTGTACAAGGGAAAAAAGCAAGATGAAGAAGAGTGTACGTATATGTACCATTTGTGTGTAAATTAAAAAAAAGTATGAATATATAACTGCTTATATATACATAGATTATTTCTGCAAGGACATGGAAATGGATTTAACATCAGTTACTTCTGGGGAAGAGAACCAGCTGGCTGGGCAACAGAATAGGAGGGATAATTTTCACTGTAAACCTTTTTATATCTTTTGAATTTTACATTGTGTAAATGTATCACCTATTAATTTTCAACTTAAAAGGTTATTATGAAAATGAAGGGAGACAGTAGATGCCTGGCACAAAGAAAGCAATCAATAAATACTAGCTACTATTATAATTATTTTTCCACAATTGCTTTCTAGCTCTTTCTAACATAAATAATTTTTTAAAGGAACCAATCCTCTGAAACTCCTAGCTTTGCACAGGAAAGAGCTCATTTTGGATTAAAAATGAAGAACAATTTTGAAATGAAGTATGAGATGAAAAAATAAAGAACAAAACATTAACTACCTTTGTGGAGAGGTAAAAGAAGACTCCCTCGGGTGGTTTCTCTGGTGCTGATGACCAGAAGTTCAAAGCACTGGGCAGCCTGGTAATGCCCCATGTCAGCCTCTTGCTTTAGTCCATTTAGGCTGTCACAACAGAAGATCATAGACTAGGTAGCTTTTAAACAACAAAAATGCATCTCTCACTGTTCTAGAGGCTGGGAAGTCCAAGATCAAGGCCCTGGAATACACAGTGTCTGATGAGGGTCTACTTTCTGGTTCACAAATGGTGTCTTTCTGTGTCCTCACATTCTGGAAGGGTCAAGGCAGCTCCCTGGGCCTCCTGTATGAGGGCACTAATCCCATTCGTGAGGCTTCTGTCTTCCTGACCCAATGACCTCCCAAAGGCCTCATCCTTTAATACAATCACCTTGGGAGTTAAAATTTCAACATATGAATTTGGGGGTGGGGAAGACACAAAAACATTCAGACCACAGCAACTCTCTTCAGAGAAACCCAATTACTGGGCATCTTCTCCTACTTTGAACATTCCCTATGTACCTTCTCTGCCAGTCAAGGACACCAAATGAAAGTAATTAATTTTGATTCTAATAGTATGCCTGCTCACTCTCTCTCTGCAGTTACTGATACCACGGTTGAGGGGTTGCCACATCCATCTGCCAGACTGCCAAATTATCTGCTTCTCCAGAACCAGAAATGGTCTGGGGCAGGAACAAAAGGTCTGTAGGCAGCAGAGTGTAAAGGCATAAGCCAGGGCATTGGAGACTGGCAAACCAGGATACAAATTCCAGATTCAACACTCAGCTGAACAGCCTAGAGCAACATACTCAACCTTTCTGAGCTTATCTCACCTGTAAAATGGTGACAGCAGTTACTATTTCACAGTATTCTTTTAAATGCACATACCACAATACGAGGTACACAGTAAATGTTCACTTAACATTAGCTATTTTCATTATCTTTGGGGCATTCCAACTGAGGCCCAACCACCATCTTGTTTTCTCTCACTCACATACGCGCGTGTGCACACATGCACACACACCCCCAACAATTAGCAAACTTAGGTGTTCGTAAGAGAAATCCTATCTCTCCCTTACTCTCACATCAGCAGTCTCAGTTGACTCTATCTCCAAAACACATCCTCTACCTCTCTCCAGCACCTGCACGCACAGGTGGTCTCCCTTTTCCACTATCATCCCTTTCCATAATCCATTCTACACCCGGCAGCCGAAGTGACCTTCGAAAATGCAAACCAAATTACATCATCCTATTCCTCTACTTAAAATCCTCTAAATAACATCCCTATGCATTTAGGATAAAATCCAAATTTCTTACCACGGCCAACAAGGCCCTGTAAGGCTTGGCCCCTGCCTCTCTCTCCACCCCCTACACACTCCACTCTGCTCCAGCCCTGGTGTCGTCTGTTCCTGCCTCCAAGCCTTTGCACCCAGGCTCCTCAGTGTGGAACCCTCTGTCCCTGAACCTTCACATAGCCGAATTCTTTTCATCAGGTAGTTCACAGTTAAAAAGCCAAAAGCCTCAAAAAATGTCTTCCCTCATTGCCCCAAAGGCTTCCCTCTCTGACTCATGCCCCATTACATTATCCTGCTTTATTTTCCTCACAGTACTCACCCCTATCGAAAATTGTATTATTTGTATGTTTGTTTACTACTTTACTAATTTCTCAACAAGAATGTAGCCTCCAAGAGAACAAGGCTCTTGGCTGTCATGCTCCCCCCTATACTCCTAGAGCTTAGAACAGAACGTACACATAGTAGGTGCTTAATACATGTCTTACAGTAGTGAGAGTGGTGCGGTTCCAAATGGCAGATTGCTGAGCTCCAGCCCCAGAGTTCTGATTCAATAGGTCTGAAGTAGAGCCCAGGAATCTGCATTTCTAGCAAGCATCCATCTCTTTCATCCTAAGGCAGACAGTAGGCAAATCACGTTTTAAGATACTCGGTGGTCAACGTCCTCCATCTCCTACTTTGATTCTTCCTCTTACACTCCCTTAGACCTACAGATCCCATCCCAGCTGCTTGCCCTAATTACCCTGATGGCACTGAGGGTAAAAGGAGTTCGCTGACCCCTGAGTCTGGAGTTCAAACAAGTAACCCCACCACCGCCAGTTTCCATTTCCTCCGCTCCACCAGTGCCGGGCATGCCTACCTGACTAGTCAGCTTGGCTGGAATACTATTCTCCCCAGAAACACCTGAGCAAATCTGGACTCGCTCCAAAGGTAAGCCAGGTAAATTTCCACGTCAACTCACCAATGGACATTCCAGAAGCAGCTTGGGCCGATTCGTACTTGCTCAATAACCCCTCCAAACACCTCCCCTCCCCAACACATATACGGAAGACTTAATTCTGACACCACCAGCAAAAACACAGGCCAGAGTTCCCTTTGAAGCAACCCACCAGCTGAGAGGCAGAATCTCTGAAAGGGCCACTCAGGTGACCAAAGCAATAGGCACATACCTACCTTACGACAAGCCAACCCCAAGCTCCAAGCAGAAAAACGCATGGGCGCTGGAGGGAAAGAGTCTTATTCTGTTTTTTCCATTTCTTCTCAGCCTTATCTCTTCAGAAAACACCGAAAACACCCACCCACCCTTTCCTGAGTGCCTAATCTGTCGTCAGGGTTGGCCTTAGGAGGCCTGGGGGAATGTGGAGGATACCTAGAAAGATTTCCTTAAGTTTCCTCTACCTCTACCCTTCTACACTATTAAATGCCGAGCGCCTGTATTTGATTAAAGCAGCCTTCATTCCCAAAGGTAAAATCCAAACGGCACACTAAGACTGATAACCTAACGAAGTCACCAACACCTTCGTGCACATTAGCTCCCCCCAGACAGGTAAGCTCCAGCTGCATTAGGGCCTGCGCGCTCTCAAGGGCTGACATTAAGCAGCACCGATCTCCCAGGCCGCCCCTTAGGTGAAATAAACCATGCAGTTGAGCCTGTTTTTCGTTTTTCCACGGAGAGTTCTGGCTGGAGGGTGCGGGGTGAGCGCAGGGCCCCTGACACCTGCCGGTAAAGCAGCAGCAGCAACACCCGAGAGCGCCCCCAGCCAGAGCCGCGCGCTGGGAGCCGGCCTCGGAACTTCGCGCCCTTCCCGTCGGCGGGCGGCGGCGACTCCCTGGGCCGCGGGCGACCCGCGCCCTCAACGCTGGGGGCGAGGAGAGCTCACCACCTCCCCGACCCACACGCACGCCCGGCCTGTCGCCCACCCGACCCCGATCTGGGGCTTGTCCCTGCCCTTCTCTCCGCTTTGGGGTGTGCGCCGAGGGAGCCCAACTGACGCCCGGCAAAGTTTACGAAGCTCCCGAGGACTGAGCCGTGAAACGAGCAAAGCGGGCGTCAGGGGCGCCCGGGAAAGCGGTCCGCCAGAAGCCGGAGGCGCGGGGCGCTGGGAGTAGCCCCCCGGGGGGCGCAGGCGCGGGCAGAGGGCCCCGACGTGTGGGCGCCGCCGCAGGGAGCGCAGGTTCTCCCGGCCTCAAGCGGGGAGAGCCCCCCCCCACGGCGCCCCTGCCCCTCCCGCGCAGTCCCAGGGGCGCCCCGCTCCCGCCGACGTGCGGCCCCGCCTCGCCCTCGCCCTTCCCGCCCGCCTCCCGGACAAGCCTCCCCCGCCGGCCCGCGCACTAGCCACGCGCCCCTCGCGCCTCGGGGCGACGGCGCACTCACCCTCCGCATGGTGCCGGGGCCGTCCGGGCCGGGCTCGGCGACGCGGGCGCGAGACGGGCAGGGCGGGCGGCGGCGCTCGGCGGGCCGGGAGCTCCGCACCGCCCCCGCCCGCACACGCGTGCGCCGCGGCCGCTGAGCCGGCAGGCGGGCGGGGCCGGGGTGCGCGGGCCGCGGAGTCCCCCGGGCCCGCCGGAGGCGTGCAGAGCTCGCGGACCCCCAGCCCGGGGCCCTTCGCCCCGCGTCCCGGCGGGCCCGCCTTCTCGGGCCGCTTCGTCCCTCTCCTCCTCCTGCTCGAGTTCCCGCCGGACTCAGGGCGGACCAGGTCTCCGGTGCCTGCCCCGCGGCCCCCAGCGCTGAGCCGAAAAGGTTGGAGCTGGACGCTGGGGCCCACACTGCCGGGAGCCAAGTTTAAAGAGCAGGAGGGCTTGGCGGAGAGCTGAGGTGAGAATTCTCACCTCCCTAAAAGTACTTTTTTAAAAAAAATTTCAGAGTATTACAGGGGTATGTGTAGATTCCATCTATTGCCTTTGCCCCACCAAGTCAGAGCTAGAAGCGTGTCCATCCCCTAAACAGTTCACATATATAGAACTCAGGAAAATCAGCAAGAAAAAATAAAAAGTACTTTTGTTCTCCCCACTGGATGGCAGGGAGACCCTCGAATGTCCTTTCCTACTGTTCAGATTCTCCGATTGTCTTTTGCAAGTCCTGAGCATTCATAAACCTTTTGCGGGAGGGGTAGAATGGGAGTGAAGAGTGGGAAACAGTGGGTCAACCCAGGGCTGGAGGAAAGACAACCTCGTGGAACAGAGACGGCCTGGTCTCATTCAGGCGAAGGAGCTCAGCAGGGGAAGTGGACCTGCAAAACCCACAAGTCTTCCTGGCACACCCCTGCGTGCAAAGCTTTCTCTTAACAAATGGCCTCCCCACCTCCACCGCAACTTCTCCAAACAACACGGGAAGCCCATCTCCAAATGCTAATGCTTCTGGGAAAAAGATGGGGGCGAGGGAACGGGAATATATTCTTCCTGATCATGAAAACACTATGCACCCCTGACCCAGGAGAATGCAGGCTCTAAAGCCACAGGAACAGACAGGATGGAATGATGCGAGAGGGCCTTCCAGGAAAAAACCTGGTTTTTCTCTATTCTGCTTGGACTGCTGAACAAAGTAAATCAAATAGCACAGAATTCAAGGTAGCCTGAATTCAGTGTAGAAAAATATCCCTTGTTTGTCAAAGGATCCTTTCAAAAGCATCCAAGGACGCGTGTGTTTTCAAAGCCAGCTGGGACAGGTAAGCAATCACGCAGCAGTGGGAATGCAAAAAAGACTTGTGCTGGGTAAACACTTCTGATGAATGTTTCAGATTTTACATTGCCTGGCTGCCAATTATTCTGGTAGATCACCGCTTATCACCACTGTCAAAGAGATACCTTTACAATTTTCTAACGTTGCTAGTCAGCAGCCCTCTATAGAGACCATAATAGTCCACAGACTAAATACCTTAATGATCTAATGAATAAAAACATTTTGTCTGGATTTCTCTTTGGTGCCTATCAGCACAGATAAAAGGAGGGGTGACTGATGTATTAGGGAGCAAAGTAAAGGCAGACAATTAATGATGCCTGGGACCTCCCTTCCCTCTTTACTTTCTCTTATGGTCTGCACACAATGGGTTTTTTCCTCCCTTGATATGAATCTCTTTAGATTGGTCTTTGATGTTTTGCCTTTGGGGACATAACAATTTTGTAAAGTGTACTTACTTATGAGCCATGTGCTTAACCTGTGTTATCATTTCAATCCACACAACCCTATCAAGTACTGTGATGGTACAGTTTTTCAGAGGGAGATACTCAGGCTCAGAGAGGGTGGGTAGTTTGTCCAATTTTGCCCAGCTTGTTAGTCGCACAGCCCAGATTTCAACTCAGACAGTCTGACATGAGGGCCCACTCATTTCATCTCCATGCCATACTGTCTTTCTGTGCAGTAGAAAGGTGTTACTGGAAATAGGTGAGCTCTTGTTACAGATCAGATTAGTCACTTGCCATCTCTGGGCCTTAGTTTCCTCATCTGTAAAATGAGAACTTGCGCTAAACAGATGCATTAAAGGCCTGTCCAGAACTAAAGTGCAAGATGTAGAGTGTTATCATGTGAGTATTTCTTGCTCAGCATTGTGAGAAATCTTAACCTGGAGGTACAATGTTAACAACTTCATTGGTTTGTACGATACTTAACCACAGCCCCTTGTTTTGTTTTTTTTTTTTTTTGAGACAGAGTCTCTCTCGCCTGGGGCGAGTGCCGTGGAGTCAGCCTAGCTCACAGCAACCTCAAACTCCTGGGCTCGAGCAATCCTACTGTCTCAGCCTCCCCAGTAGCTGGGACTACAGGCATGCGCCACCATGCCCGGCTAATTTTTTTCTATATATATATTTTTAGCTGTCCAGTTAATTTCTTTGTATTTTTGGTAGAGACGGGGGGTCTCGCTCTTGCTCAGGCTGGTCTCGAACTCCCGAGCTCAGAACATCCGCCCGCCTCGGCCTCCCAGAGTGCTAGGATTACAGGCGTGAGCCACCACGCCCGGCCCCAACAGCCTCTTGTTTTTAACACTGCTTGTGCTGCTTTCTACAACACTACCTCTTTCTCCTCCTTCTAATTAACATTCTTTGCTTTGTGAACACAATATCTAGTCCAATTAATGTTAATTTTTTACTAAACTTGAATAAGACTCCTGGTGTTGGGGGGATCGCTTTCAGTTAAATAATTCTTAGAGTGATCTTTAAGCATTAGTTAGCCTGAATAATTTTTAAACTCCCTTCAGAAACCAAGACAATTATTCATCTGTACCAAATAAATGACAACACATCAGTTGCTAATGGAACGCAGTTGCACTGCCCATCTGTGGAAATCCTCATGTTTCCAATGCTATCATTAACTAACTTGAAGCATCAATTTAAAAGCAAAAGTAGATTGAATCAGATTTTCCCCTTTTTTTTCCAGGGGTGCGGTGGGAAAGATCTTTGTTACTTTCATATGTTTAAAGAATCTTCAAAGTGTTTTAATGATAGAGCTGTTTCATATTATCACATCTCTATTAGCCTTCTAAGCTCAGAAATACTGTTTCTTTGAAAACCACCTAATAGTTGAGAACACAGCATGTTTTTTCCTTTTTTCTTAATTGTGTAACATCTCCACCAGTCACAAACAGCATTAATATTCAGCCCCCTTGATCCTCAGGCTGGAATCGTAAGTGTCCATCCTAAATATAGTAGGAAGTGTACTAGCATCAGGAGGTCAACCTAACTTCTTTCACTGGTTATCAATGTAGATAGGCATTGGATATAAAGCTGAGCAAAAAGGAACCAGTTTACAATTTCACATAAATAGTAAAAGAGCAATGAATAATTTATTCTGCTTTTTGTAGATAAGAAATGTTACCAATTAGCATAATTTCTTACCAGTCTGTCATCCTCCATTTAGAAATGCATTAGTAATGAAATATTGTTTTTCTTTGCCATGTTCCTAAATTAGAATCCTTCAGAAGGTGTCTATTAAATACCTACTAAGGGTGGGGGAGCATCCATTATTGGTTAATCAATCCATATTTCCCTGAAACGGATCAAGAATAATTTCAAGGAAACATATATCACAGCTACATATATTGAGCACTTTGTATGTCCCACGCACTGTGACATTTTACGTGTCTCGATCTGTTTCATCCTCACAAAACTCTGCAAAATAGTTGTTAGTATCTCCTCCATGTGATAGATTAAGAAACTAAGATTTATCAAGATGAAACAACTTACCAAAGGTTTGTGGCTAATAAGTGACGCAGATCTAACCCAAAGCTGTCTGACTCCAGAGCCTAAGAGATTAACCAGTGACAGGTGGATGCTGATATATCAACAAACTATTCTCTCTCTGGAATTTCTTCAAAGCAGTGGAAATGTGAGCCAAGAATTTTATATCCCGTAAAACTGACTTTCAAGTATGTATACTAGACTAGAATAGAGTTAGTTAAGAAAGGGTTCTTAAAGAAGACGAGTCCTTCACTTGAAAAAAGTACATGATTTGAGTTAGCGGAGTGAAGAATGAGGCCAGGTGTGGTGGCTGATGCCTGTAATCCTAGCACTCTGAGAGGCCGGGGCGGGTGGATAACTTGAGCTCAGGAGTTGGAGACCAGCCTGAGGAAGAGCAAGACCCCATCTCTACTAAAAATAGAAAAAGTAGCTGGACACAGTGGTGCGTGCATGTAGTCCCAGCTACTTGGGAGGCTGAGGCAGGAGGGTCGCTTGAGCCCAGGAGTTTGAGATTGCAGTGAGCTATCATGACACCACTGCACCCTAGCCAGGTGATAGAGCAAGACTGCCTCAAAAAAAGAAAAAGAAAAAAAAAAGAAAGGGTGAAGAATATTCTTCATAGGGGTTGGCAGACTGAGCAACACGGAGGTGATGACAATAAAGAGATCATTTTTAGGAAATCCTGGGACATGTGGCTCTTTAAATTTGTTTATCACTTTTTTATTGCACTATCACAGTCAGTCAAAGATATTCTGGGTCATTTATTTTGCCGTAGAAGATCTGCACGGGTTCTATTTCTTTTCCTCTTGCCTTTGTCACGGCCTGTTCGACTTCTCTTAGCTGCAGTCTGGGAGCTGGGCATTCCATTCATCTTTTTGTTTCCTTTTTTCTTTGTGTGTGTGTGTTTGTGTGGCCTGAAGATGCAGGGGTGGAGTGAGGAAGAGCTTACCTGGAGCTGTGTATGGCCTTTGTCAGAGAAATTTGGTTGTATTCATTCGTCTGAGGTTCTGTGCCAGAGTTCACTCCTTAATGGATATTTAAAAAGACAAAATTCACTGACACTCCCACTCGAGTACTATTAATATTTACATATTAATTTCTATACTCCTTTCTAGTCTGTGTCCAAATGCATGTCCATCTGCAATCTGTTTATATAGCTATCTCTCCTGCTAAACTCTGAGCTCCTTTAAAGAAGGGACTGTCTTAATAATTCTTAGATCTCCAGCGCCTAGCACAAAATAGGTGTGCTGCATACATGTTGAATAAATGAATGAATGATATCCAAACTATATTGTATTCTGCTATTTTCCCTCAATAAATAGTTTCCTATATTTTTGCATAGTCTTAATAATTACCTTTATTGGCTGCTTTATATGCACATCTCATTGATATCATTTAACCATCCCCTCAGGTTGCCATTTGAGTTGTTGCTTCTCTTTTGAAACTCTCTTGTGAATTAATAAGTAGGGACATGACTTGATATTAAGAAAGATCTGAAGGATTATAATGTGATCATGGTAGATTAAATGGTCCAGAGGTAGAGAGACGAGTTTGGAGACTAACCTCAGCTGCACAAAATGGAGCTGATTAAGTAACCAACACCAAGGCTAAGATAGTGGTTGTGGAAATGGAA
>RJWJ010020354.1:0-29186 GCA_004363605.1 Indri indri | reverse complement strand
AAAAAAAAAAAAAAAATAGTGGCTTTCTTTGACTCCAAACTCAATATGAGGTAATTGTGTGATTCAGTTGCTGAAATGGTTATAAGACTAGCAAATATTACTTGACTGTCCTCATATGTTAATTAAATAGAGTGTCTGTGTTCCTATAACATGGTCCAAAAATAGTGCTTCTTCACTGAGGTAGTGGAACTGGTAGTCTGTCACTGTTGAGAGTTTTATTCAACTATAAATTAGTACTGTCCACAGGGTAGAAGTGGCTATGTGGATATCTTTCCACAAAAAATGATGGTCATTTTTCTTGTTTCAATGTTTCAGTCTTGTTTTTTTCTCAATGTATCATTCTGTCTTCCCCAAACCCAACCTTATACATAGATTAAAAACAAAAGGCAGATAGTTGTATGTCTTATCCATAAGGGGTAAGAAAAGGCCCCTACATGAAAACCTACCCCCATCAGAATCTGGTATTTCAGCAGTGCTATAATACAAGGCATTAAAGAATTTTATCTGTAAAAGACATTCATACTTTAGCACAGGTTTGCTTACAGGAAAGAATCATAACATAATGAAATGAGCACTGGGATAAATAGAAGCCCCATATTGAAATCCCAAATATGCCCCAAGCTCCTTGTTTCCCATAACCCAAATAATTTAACCTCTGTGAAGTCTAGTTCCCATTTTGAAAATGAGTGAGTTAACCTAATGATCTCTATGATACTTACCATTGCAATATTCCATTATTCTAAATTAGCAGAAAGTAAGAAGGACCAAGAGCATAGGAAGAGAAGAAAGAGCCAGATAGAATGCTAATCCAGAATAGATCATTGGATCCCTAGATGCATAAGAGGACCCAAGCATCCAGTACACTATGCCCCTTCCAACATTGTATGAGTCCTGTACTGACAGTAATTACACTTTTTTTTTCCTGTTTATCCAGGTTAACCTTGATTTTCACACCAAAGAAATAATTACTAAGAGTATCACCCAACCTACGCTACACAGTTTTGATGCTGCACAAAGCAGAGTGTATCAGCTCATGGAACAAGACAGTTACACACGTTTCCTGAAATCTGACATCTATTTAGACTTGATAGAAGGAAGACCTCAGAGACCAACAAATCTTAGGAGACGATCACGCTCATTTACTTGCAATGAATTCCAAGATGTAAAATCAGATGTTGCCATTTGGTTGTAAAGAAAATTGATTTTGCTCATTTCAATGACAAACTTGTACATCTGCTTCTAACATATAGCATGTTTATGTTAAGGAATGGTTACATCTTTTTTAAAATAAACTACATCATCTGAAAGGATTTTAAAAATGTAAATCAAAACTTTTTGCTAACAAAATACACACTCTATCTGCCAATATATTCTGTATAAACCTTTCATTTGACATCATCCCATTCATAACCAGAAAAACTTTTTTCTTAATTAAAAGGCAGTAGAGAAGTAATAAAAATGTTTTATAAGGTTGTGGAATTAAATAAAAGTTAAACTTTTGCAAAAGTGTCAATGGTTTGATTAAATATATAGTTTGGATTTTTTCTAGATGTAAATAGCATTAATATTCAGATATCCATATGTCCAGACGGTATTTTCCATAATGACGCATATTCTCTTTCTCTCAGTAATAGTGTAGAAATGATCTAGTTCTTACTATGGGAGAAGATGAACATGTGTTTTTGGGTTACTTACCTTGGCTCAAGAATAGTGATATATCATTTCTAGTTACAAGTCAGCAACAGAAGCTTTTTTGAAAACACATTCATGTCTACAGAACTCTCAGGTTCAACATAACCTAGGTTGATGAGTGACAATGAGATCCACATTTGGACTCATTACTGCATGGGTTTTACCCGGTTATATGGAGCACTACTGGCCACAGAAACATGACCAGATTATACATAGTTCCAGGTTGGGACTGAGTGGGTTATCTTCTCTCTGGCTAAGAGATCTTGCTACTAAAATATTAGGCAATCAGCAACTTGAATGATGACCAGAGGAGACTTTACTCAGGAGTAATTAGGTCTCATGTTTGGATTTTTAGGGCTGCAGTAGAAATTAGAAATGAGAGGAGGTAAAGAAGCGAGGTGCTTAAGGCCCTGGCGATTTGGGCATCTGCCACATTGGTTCATATTCAGAAAGTGTTCTCCCATTGATTATATTCTTGTTACAATCTCATTTAATACTATTTTATTCAAATAAGATTATATGAATAAGTATACATGTCTCTATTTTAGGGAAATATTTAATTTTAAATGTGGATTACCTGGTCTGTAAATATCTGTATTTAAAGATGCCATAAATTTGGCTTTGGGAACTGTTATAATTTTAGCAGAAATGTAAAATATAATAACTTTAGATCTTCCATAGTAGTAAACACTTTAAATTTTCTCATTCATAGAGCTAAGTTTGTTTAACCAGTAAAAGCTCTCAATGACTATTGATTACCCTTGTTGTTATCAAATAAGAAATAAATACATTTTCTTATTTTAGAATGATATTGCGATAGAAAGTATTAATTGAGGTATTGTGTCACTGATCTTAACGCTAAATCAGTTCTTTATACCTTTTTGAATGTGAAAACAAAATATGCATTTCAAGATCAATGAAGAAAGTGATTTTAAATTTCTTTGATTTCTATTTGCTTTTCCTGTGAAAGTCTCTTTTTGTAGAATTCGATTGTTTCATACACAGAGTTAAGACTTGATATGAGTCTTCTGATTTCATCAGAAAAATCATGTGCTTATTTTAATAGCATTTTCTGGTATCATAAATATGTATTATATAGCTTTCCATTTGTAATACTTTTCAAAAGCATCTAATCTCTTGATTAAATTATGAAACATTCAGTGAGACAATTCAAATTCATAGCAGGACACCATGATGAAGTTAACGCCTACCTTCAAACAGCTTGCACTTTACGGAGAAAAATAACATGGAAAAATGCAGAAAACAAAAGTAATTGGAAAAGTGAAAGAAGTAAACTTGTACAGGCAGCGCTGTACGTTAGCTGAAAGAATGACAAAATTCATAAATGGAGACTCGATGTGAGAGCCCCAAGGCCTGGGCTCCCAACTGGATGTCGATCCTCAGAAATATGCAACTCCTGGGGACCCGCGCCCTCCACGTATTTTTTAAACATAGGGACGTGGGATGTCTAATTTCTGGTGCCCTTTTCGGTCTCCACATTCACTGATTCTAAGCAAATCACCCGATACTCTTCAAAGCACCTCCTGATTGGTGGCCAAGCAAGGACAAGAGGCAAGTAAGTATAATTAATGAAGGGAAAGAAACTTCATACTAAAAATTAATATGGGACGTTGGTCTAAGAATAGGGAATAATTTTATAGGAAACTTGGAAATACATGAAAGGAAAGAAGCCACAGGAAATATAGCTGGAATTTTTTTTTTTTGACCAGTCAAATATATGGTGACAATATCTTTAAAGTATCGCAAGATAAATAGAGTCGGGTTTAAGTAGATAATTTGGGGCACCTTGAAGCCCATAAGCAGCAGTCAGTACCTGGGCTGTTTTACACATAATATAAGGTCAATAAGGGATTGTGGACTCAAATGAAATCAAAAGGAAACTTTGTGAGGAAGGTTATGTAGTATTTCAGCAAAGAGTAAAGGCTTTAAAAATGTGGCATATTTTTATTGAATCCTGGCTCTGCTACTGATCAAGCGTACTATGTTGGGAAGGTTACCTAAATATTCTGAACCTCAATTTTTCATTTATAATATTGGAATAAAACTTTCACAGTGTTTTTATAATGATTAAATTTTAAAATATTTAAAGTGCCAACTATAGATTAGTTGACTTTAGTATGTGGATGGGATTATGGAAATTATTTCCTGTATTTAAGTATCACTTTTAATTATAATATAAATTTTTCTAATAATGTCTTGGTTGCAAATCAAACAAACGTCCTTTGAGATTTTCTTGAATAAAATAGGGGACAGCTATTGCTCATATTAAATCTTTAATAATTTCGCACTGCATAGAAAAGTAAATGATATTTTAGCTAAGTAAAAAATGTGGAAACATTATAAGCTTAAACATTCTTCTAAAGACAAAGCTAAAAAAAGTTAACATTTTAGTTGTGTGCAGTGCAGCCCTGTTTTAGGAGGAAAAAAGACAAACCATATTGAAGATACATATTCCCTCCTCCCCCCAATACTCAGACTTAGCTATGGCATTAACTAAATTTAAACGCATTGAATTTATTTTCATTGTGCCATATTAGCTGGACTTACATTTAATTTTTTTGTTCTTTAATTATCATCTGTCTATGATAAAAAAGAAGAAAAAATATCCTCAGAATTTTAACCACAAGTTTGTTCAGCTACATCATCTAAACCCTTTTCAACAATGAAAATAAAAGATAGTATTTCTAAACCCATCTTCTGTAACATGTTGAATGAATGAACAAATATTTAGTGAATGCTTTTATTTGACTAATACCGTTAGCTGCTAGACATTCAGGAGGGATTCTAACAGAGTAAGAGGAAGAGAAAGAAAAAGAAATTCTGTTCATGGTACATTTTCTGATAAAGTTTGCATTCCAAAATATGCAGCTGAAAGCCATGCTTTTAACAGAACATTCCTTAGTATTTACTCCAAATAGCAAATCCATCTATGACTGTTGATGTAGATGACCATTTGTCTTTTGAAGCTAGGAGTTAAGTAGCCAATTTTTTAATTTGTTAAAGAAAGACACAGAAGATTTATTAACTTGTACAATCTTTGGAATCTTTGGATATCTTTTATAAAATGAAAGCAGAACTGAAAGCATATGCACACATAAAAGTATATTTTATTTCAAGGTTGGGGTTTTAGTTCCTTTAATTTTATTGTTTTTACCTTATAAATCAATCAATTACAGCAAGATCCTTCAAAGAAAAAAATATAACTTTTTAAGCAACATTTTAAAATTATATAATCAAAAACAATAAAAAATTAATAGTATAAGTAGTAAAACACTACATTTGAAAAATAAAAGAATCAATATGAACTGTGCTTTTTAAAAGATATAATCATTTTATAGTAAATACATATGTGTACTTGGAACCTTATCTACCAATTGAATTTTGTAAAGTAGAAATGAACCTTCTAGAAGTAATAAGGAAATATTTTAAATATCAGGAATTTACTAAATACAAAAGCATTAACTTTCAGATAGTCTGTTTACAGTCTCATCTCTGATTTATTTACTTGTAGCAAATAAATAATAATTTGGGGGAAAATGAGTACTGAATCATTGTTAAATTTTGACCTACTTAAAAATGTCAAAATTCTTCTTATAAGACTGTTTATTACAGCAAGAAAGTAGATAAAAAACATTTGGAAAAATTGTCATTGACATGTAAAAACCAACAATAATATTTTCAACACTTGAACTGTTGTTACATGTAAAGAAATTGGAATATTTAAATTTTAAATATAAACTCAAATGAGATCAAATCAGTATCAATGATATCAGGAATAAATTTAATTCATAGCCATTAGCTGGGGATACTGTACATCTCATCTACTCTTATTTTATCATAGACTCCCTGTAGTTCAATAAACATTTGCCAAGATTCTTCTCTGTTCACTGTAGAGAATAGTAGAAATGCAAAGATGAATAAAGTAATATAAAGTCTATTTTTGAAAATATTGCACCAAATGGTATTCTTATACAGGAAAATGCAAATCAGTTGTTTCAATATAACACGCAAAAGTCACATATATCTTGCCTTACATACGTCTAAAAAATAGCAAGACAGTTTCACACAATGTAGCAAACAAAACACCAGAGTCGTGCCATTGTGTCTTCACAATATGTCTGAGCATATTTACGGTATTGAATTGTTACATTTGCATTGAAACTTGCTTTAAAAAGTCAATCTCTAGAAATCTGAACTGATCTCATAGAATAGAAAAATGGGATTACTCACATTCTAATGTGATTCATTAAAGGCTTCCTTTAAGTAGAAGCTCCCAGAAATGTATTTAGGTTTTACCCATCGAAAATTACTTAACATAGATGCTTTGGAAGTAAATTTTTGATTGAATGGTGAAACAATGTTAAAAGACATTGATAAATTACTATCAATTGAAAAACCAAATAATATGATAATGTGAAACTATGAAATAAGTTCATTGGAAAAATCACGATTCAACCTATAAAATTATTTTTATTTATATTTTCAATAAATATAACTCTTCTGAAATATAATAAACATATTCTCTACAAAAGTCACACGATCATGAAGGAAACAATAATCTCCCAATTTGGTCCCATTAATTTTTTTTTTGGTAACCAACTCGGGGTATGTTTTCTTTTATTCTATTTTTTGTCTGTTTTTTCTTTTCTCCAGGTGACTAATTTGCCAAGAATTTGTAAGTAAAAAAGTTTTTGAGGTGTTATACACACGCACACACACACACACACACACACACACACACACATCAATAACTTGATTTTTAAAAGGGAATACATACATAACCTAATCATCTGTACCCCCATAATATGCTGAAATAAAAAAATAAAATAAATAAAATAAAAGGGAATAAATAACAGCTATAGGTATTCTTCAGTCTACTAAGTAGAGTGTATTTTCCCTGCTACACAATATAACTATTTCTTCCTCATTGAAGAAAGTCCATGGGTAAATGTTTGGGGTGATGTAATAAGACACATTTATACTATTCAGAGAAATTTTGTTAGAAAATTGGAATTATAAATAACTGATAATAGTAATCAGAGAGAAACCAATAAAATAGTAATTATTGCACTTTGTAAAATCATGTGAAAAGAAGCATTATATTCATCACTGAATATTGCAAATGTTATTGATTGTATTTATTCCTATAATTGCCAGTATCTTTCTGAGGGAAAAAAGATATCATTTAATTTTCATATTTATCATTTTTCATATAAAATCTCTGAAGCCCTGTAGAAACTTAAGAGTAACTTAGATAGGGAGCCCCATTTTCTGAGTCAGAAAATGCATCTCTAAAGCAGAATTAAGTAATTATCATAGCGTATATAATATTTCAAAGCTAATTTCCCAACAAATGATGGAGACATGTCTAAATGATCTTTAAAATAACAGAAAAAGTTGCATAAGGGGAAATCTCTTAATTTTGAGGACATGTACATTGGCAATAAAAACAAGGTGTAAATTCTGGACAAAAAGTATACATTACAATAAAATGAAAATTATAATAATCTGACTATAATCTCTACTTTAAGGTTATATCATGGTTTTTACAAAGTACTATATTATAAATATATCAAAGAGAAACCATGATTAATTCTACATATCACATAAAGACAAAAAACATAACATACAAATAGTATAAATTGAAAAAGAAAAGACCTCTAATCTTTTAATCCAGAAATAAACATTTCAATATGTGTACATTTTCCTCTAATCTTCTAAAAACTACTTAAAACTTTATCAAATAACAGATTATGAATATCGATACTAATTGGCAGAGAATTCTATTAATTATAAAAATTGAATTTTAATAATAGTGTTAATGCTTGAAAAAAAATTCTCTTAATTTTAAAACTATACCATACAGTATCATTATGAACTAGAACAATGGAGCCATGAATAAAATAAAGCCAAATCTCAAAACTGACAAGTGATAGTATATTTAAGATAAATTGTAGACAGAGTATATAAAAAAAACATTGGATTACAATAGGTATGAAGATAAGGAATGAGGGAGACTGAAGGAAGTCCAAATGCAGACAGACAAACAAGATAGATACAGTAATAGCTCTAAAAGGCAGTCTTTATTACAAACAGCACAGATTGTGGGTGTTTTGAGTAAAAAAGGATACGCAATATTCGAAATCGTCTACTCAAAGCATGACATTGCTCTGATAAGAGAAATCAACTTCATTACTGGCAACTTGAATTAGACAACATGCAGATTTCTTAAATTTTATTCCATCGCTGAACACTAGTTCTAGGAGGAGACTAGAGATCATGTTCTATCAAGCCTTCACATGTTACAGGGCAGATTAAGGAAGTCATCTCTAGACTAATTTAGAACATCGACAAGGAAAGAATCTGAGTAAAAATGGGAGTCAGATATCAACTAACATCACTTATTTATTCATCTCATCAACACTAATTTATTAGTACCTATGAAGTATCAAGATTCTCTTCTAATAAAACAAAATATTAGATGAATCTACCAAATACACCATCCTGCCGCAGAAGTCATCACACTTACTTTAATGGAAAATAAACCTTAATCAAAACTCAACATAAAACCAAATTCTTTCCTTGAAATTTACTTTTGCTGATATTATACATATTGGTGAATATATACATACATATTAATTGTTGAAAGAAGGGCAAACTACATTAAACTCAATTGTTTTGAATTTACTTTTATTCATAAAATACTAAAGACACTGCCATTTGATTGAATGGTAATCTTAGAGAAATAAAAATTTAGAGAATTTTATTTTATGATAGAAATGAAGTAAATTAATTATATTTATTGGCATAGTATTTAAGTGTAAGTCATAATGCATCATATATAACAATGTTAAAATTTTAGTCATATATGTACACGTAGATACTGTGTACATAATTCCAGATGTTCAGATTTTTGGAAGAACTTAGATAATAATATGTTTTATTAAAATTGCACATTTAGTTTAATAAACTCTCAATTATGAAATTTTAAGTTAAGGAAGTTCTGTTTTTGGCTTTTATACTAAGCACATATGTCATATATTAAAGAATAAATTAATCTCTTAAATTCCTTTCTAAATATAAGCTACTTTAATTTTTAGATATTTGGTTAAATAATTTTATAAGACTTAATTGTCACAGCTAATTTATTCTTTTGTTCTATAAAATGTCTCATTGCTTCTCTCTAATGTTTTATATATGCTACATATATCCATGTATATAAAAAAGTGTCTCATATAACATTTGCTTGTTTCCAAGATTCTAATCCATCTATAAAATAAATGCTAGAATGACTAATACTGGTTAAAATGAACAATATCAAGATGAAAATTTAAATTATAAGTTTTGCTCACAAGAGATTAGTTTTTCCCAGTGTCATGGCTAACTCTGGCAAAGATGTAAAATGGGGTGTTTGCTCAAATCTCGTCAGAGATTAAGTGATGATTTAGACTAGACTTGACATCACCAATAACGAAAAAAGGTTGAGATAGCAAATGTAAAATCATGATCACACATTTCCAAGTTTTTAGCAAATACCTTCTTTTTTAAAACTCTAATTGTACTATATAAACTATAGTATAGTATATAAAATAAAGAATTGTAAAAAGAAATCATAGCACAATGATGAACCATAGAGAAAGAAATTTAGGCTTTGACAGAAATTTTGGGGTAGGGTACGGGTTGGGGATCCTGGGAGAAGCAAAGAATTGATCTCTATGAAAACTTCCTCAAATAGAAAAGAATTTTGTACATGCCTTAGTATGTTGTATGTAACTGACATCATAGACTTTATTAAACCATTATTAAATCTGTTTATATTTTTGTTTTATAATCCCTTAAATCAAGCTTGACAATTATACTACTTCATATGTTACTATGCTTTCTTTTACTTGCTTTAAAACTAAAAATTTCTGAAAGAAACACATTCTACTAAGTGAAGTATCCCAAGAATGGAAAAACAAGCACCACATGTACTCACCAGCAGACTGGTTTTAACGGATCATCACTCAAGCGCCCATATAAGAATAACATTTACCGGATGTTAGGCAGGGGGGAGGCGGGAGGGGTAGGAGGGGATGGGCATATGCACAAACAATGAGTGCAATGTGCACCACCTGGGGGATGGACACGCCTGAAGCTCGGACTCGGTGGGGGGCGGGGGGCAAGGGCAACATACGTAACCTAAACATCTGTACCGCCATAATATGCTGAAATAATAAAAAAAAAAAGAACCAATTTGTTTTATTTTGGATTCAGTGAACAATTCTCTGTTCATACACATGTGGTTTTATGGACTTGGTTATTTTATCTCAGGTATTTCATATTCCTAAAATAGCTAATAGTTTGTTGAGATTACTCTGAAATCTATAAACTCTCTTTTTATAGGTGTGTTCCCTTCAAACCTGGCTCATAAGCAGGCATATTCCTGGGTGTGAGAATAAACGCCAAACTTCCATTTTTGTTCCCATGAATGACATTACACTGAAAAACACTTTAATATGAAAATTAAATCCAAATGTTTAGACAGAGGAGGTAACATTCACGCAATATAATTTCAGAGTTTTGAAAATAAGATACAATGTGAATTTAAAATGAATGACACATGGAAGGCCCCCAACTTTTTCCCTTCTTTACTATATGAGACATCAGTGCCACCAGCCATCATATGGTTGGTTACATGTGTGAATTTCAGTAGGCAGTTGAGATTTTGTGAGAAAGTATACAATTCACAGTCTTACTTCCCTCAAAAATCATCAGAGATTTAAAAATTACTCTAAAAGCATTCTTAAACAAAATAGAAAATAGTTGATTGTATGTAACCAGATGTAAAAAACATATCTGCTTTGTTGTAAATGTTTAAGGTATTTTTCATTTCTTAATATGTAAATATATTATTGGAAGTACGAAATAAAGATTTTCTCAGAAATTTACAGAAACAAAGTGTCTATGTCTTAATATGTGCTTCACCAATTTCAACCAGTCTGGAAAAATGTCAAATATGCCTGAATAGTTATAAAAAACATCCCCATATCCTAAAGATATTAAGAGCTAATTGTACCATATATTTTTCATTTCTGCCCTATTCCAATATTTTAAACATTAGTATTAATATTTCATTTTTATCCTGAGAAAAACAAAATGTTTTAATTTTTAATCAATTATCTAGATTTTTATTTCATTATGGACCATGATTAATAACTTGGAATGCTAAAGGCCTCTCTTAAATCTCAACAATGTAGGAGAAGAGACACTTTCTGAAAAAGATTTTCCTAAGCATATTCATTTTACAATTTAATTTCTTTCAATGATGTAAAGGTCAGTGTGAGGCTATAAGAAAGTTAATTTGCATGGGGTAATGCACATGGAATATGAAAATAATATAATATGAAATATTCATAATTCAAGCTTTTAAAGCCAACCTCAGAGCTAAAAAAGCAATTATTATAGGAAATGACTTAACAATTATAACAAACTTTTTCTTTCATGATGTCAACTAATATAATCTCATTTTGAGAGACATGAAGAGACAGTTCTTCAGTAGGATGACAAACTCTAAAAATTAGTAATCTTTTTGTATTGCCTCATTCACATGTTCATTGGCTTTAGAAAATGTTTATCAATGCCAAGTTTGTTAACCACTAACACAATTCTCAACACAGGTCTACTAGTCAAGTAATTCCAAGCCAATTTTATGTTTATGCTAATTATCTCTTTACATATTGCCCAATTTATACTAATATTTTTTATCCATAGAAATAAACACAAATTTTATTATTGGTTATGTTCCATGCTTATATATTTGCAAAATATTGAAATTACATTCTTATTCACAATAGTGTGGAAGACATCTGTCAATCTGTTGCTTCTTTATCTTAAAATCAAATTATCTTAATAAAAGTGTTATTGAATTGTAGTCTCTCTCAGGGTCACTCAACTGATTCCTATTCTCTTGAAATTAAAATAACTACATTTCTTGATAAAGAAATCAGATTTTCTAGAACCGCACTGAGCATATAAAAGAATTTCTTGAAATTTCATGATTAGTTCTACAAAATATTAATCTAGGGACATGACCCTATTTCTCTTCCGAATTGCTGTGATATCTGGAGAAGCGCAATGCAAGTGTGCCCTGCTCTCATGTTTCTCCCTGTAACATTTGGGTCTTGGGCATTGCATGTCTTACAACACCTCTTTGCCTGCTGCGGCTTCCTCTCTCTTTCCACAGACACCTCCATCCCCTAGAGCAGCCCTGACTTAGAGTCCGAGTCTTAGCTGCTTGTTGGGCTTTGAAGTCTCTGTCTAGATGGAAAAAAAAAAGGAGACCATCAGTATTTGGAGGTAGAGCACAAGGTGACGGAAATCAGGGGAAAGAAACGGGACTGTCTACCTCACAGTCAGTCCTTAGGAAACGAGAAGGCATTTCCCAGATTTTTTTTGGAGGAACCAAAATCAAGTTTTGAGAGAAAACAAAGTTTATTCTTACATGATTGTAGTTCTTTTCCATGAGGCCAAAGTCAGATTATGCCACGAAATCAAACCTGGGTTGAATGCTTTTCTTCCCACAAGTCCTTTCCTGAATATAAAGGGGATTCTACCCAGTGGTGATTGGTCATTCTGTTTTAGTTTTTATGAGCATTGTAAGATTTTGTCTTTTTTTTTTCCTTCTGTGATTTCTTAGTCAATACACTGAGAAAAGGGGCAGTGCTACAATGGGTACTGCTAAACAGAAGTTACTTTGAATGCGAAGTCCTTTCTTAATTTGATTTTGTACTTCTCTGAGATGTATACTATCCTTGAGTAGTTCTAACATAAAACAGAAACAGAGCTAGTCCATTAAATGTATGTATTAATGTTCTTTTGATTATTCTGGACTATTTTCTTTTCTAATAATTCTAAATAATATTCAAATTAATAACTATATTTATTGAGCATATACATTGAGGATATATGTTAAACATATTATCCTATCATTGCCACTTACCAGCATTTTGACCCTGATAACAACTTAATCTTTTTGTGCCTCACTTTAACTATAAAATAGGCTATAATAGTGTTACCTCTCTTACATAGTTTCTGCAGGATTAACTGAGCTAAAGTATCTAAAAATTTTACAAGAATGTCTGGCACATAATACCCACTCAACACATATTAGTTATTATTCCATGAAACAGGGCAGCTTTCAGATAGCTGAACTACAGGTGGAGGAGAATTTTTAATTCTCTCTCTTATACCTGTTTCTAATAGGAGATAACAGTAAAGAGACAGTAACAATATCCAAATGGAATTTTTCTTGATTTTGCCTTCGTGTGTGTGTGTGTGTGTGTGTGTGTGTGTGTGTGTGTCCCTATTTCTTGTGGTAGGAACAGTTCTAAGATGGCCCCCAAATTTCTCAAGATTCTTGCTTCCTATTGTATAAGACTGAGAGAACCTTATGTCTTTGAGTGTGGGTATGACCTGTGCATTTGTGGGTAGTCACTCTCTTGGTCAGGTTATGTGATACAGCAAGCTGTGACAGGATGTTCACCCCTGTAATTACACAGCCCCAACCAATACCTTGATTTTAGCCTGGGGAGACCTGAGCAGAGAACCCAGTTGAGCCCTGCCCAGTGCCCTGACTGACTGCTAAGTTTATGGTAATTGGTTACACAATAAAAAAAAAACTAATAAATTTCTTTAAACCTCCAAATCCTTTATGTGTATACCTTTTATGGCAGTCATAATCTGACATTGTCAGGTATTAAATATTTATTAAACGACTATTATATATCAGGCATACATAAGAAGTGGTGAGAATACACAAACTGAAAAATTCGACATGATTGACAACTCCTTTTTAAAATGTTACACCCCAAATTGATCAAATATATCAAATAATTTCAGACTAATGCAAAGTTCAATGGGACCATTGATCTGACTACACACTTTGAGGCAGACGAAGGTAGCAATAGATTTTTTTTTCTGGTTATTTATTCAATGTTAGGTCATTTATTCCCATAGAGAAAATTCTTTTTGCAATGACATTTTTAGAGAGAAGATTTGTTTCATTTTTCACAGAGTTACTGTGAACCAGTACAAAGATATTAAAAATGCACTTTAAGCCTCCTGAAGGAAGCATGCCTTGAAAATGCAAAAAAGGATTGCTATCAACAAAGCCATTTTAATGACCTTACTTATAGAATCACTCTCCTTCACATATACTGCCATGTTGTCCTATTTACTTAAAAACCAACTTTATTAGTTACTTTGTCAGAGCAAATATCTTCTTTCATCTTTCTAAACATGCTACACAATGATTAGTGCTTAAAAATCAATAAGAAATGACATATTTTATAGCATAATTTTAACCTTACTTTCAACAGGTGTCAGACTCATAGTTGATTATGGTTTCATAATCTCAAGTAGTATAGTAAATTAAAATAGAAACTTAAATTTGATCTTAGCTTTAATATTCAGATTTAGAATTCCCCCAGCCAGAAATGTCAGACTGCAGTACTGCCTAATGTAATCATTACTATTACTTTACCACCAATTTCAATAGGTCTCCAAAAGAGACAGTTGTTATATTGAAATTCTTATTTCCAATTGCTTTCTGCTACACCTAAGGACTCTAAGAAGCAAAATCCTTGAGTTGAGCTGCAATTAGGGATGGAAAAAAATGAGAATAAAGAATAGACACACACCTTTTCAAAAAACCCACCTTACTATGCCTTGGTTTTATAAAGAACATTGGTAAAACTCTTGCCTTTCATATCACTCATATACACAGCCATCTGTCTTTAGCTTGAAGCCGAATAGTGAAATGTCAGTGAGAAGCTACTATTGGCATTATGGAGTGAATCTAAACCAGAAAGCATCTGACATTTCTAGAAACATCTATTGCCACTGTGATTTGTAGATTGATGCACAGTAAAACCTTTTATAAGCAGCTTGCATGACACTAAGTACTCGAAATTCTTAACAACTCCTTAATGTACATTAAAATTATTAACATTTTAAATAATTCTACGACTTCTGAGAACAAATATAAACAGACATTACTTAAGAGTGCAAATATTTTTCAGGTAATGGCCTATGTTGCCTCTAGCATTTCTCTTTTATTATTTTTTTTTACTTTTATTTTTTACTATTTTTTAATTTTTAATTTTTATTTTTTTATTTCAACATATTACAGGGGTAAAAATGTTTAGGTTACATATATTGCCTTAGCTCTGCTCAAATCAGAGCTTCAAGTGTGTCTATCCCTCAGATGGTGTGCACCACACCCATTAGGTGTGAATATATAGATCCCGTCCCCCTCCCACCTACCTAACACCCAATGAATATTACTACTATATGTGCATATATTTGTTGATCAGTTAATACCTATTTGACGGTGAGTACATGTGGTGCTTGTTTTTCCATTCTCGTGATACTTCACTTAGTAGAATGGGCTTCAGCTCTATCCAGAATAATACAAAAGGTGCTATATCAACATTGTTTTTTGTGGCTGAGTAGAACTCCATGGTATACATACACCAAATTTTATTAATCCACTCATGTACTGATGGGCTCTTGGGCTGTTTCCACATCTTTGCAATTGTGAATTCTGCTGCCATAAACATTCAAGTGCAGATGCCTTTTTTATAGAATGTCTATTTTTCCTTTGGGTAGATGCCCAGTAATGGGATTGCTGGATCAAATGGTAGTTCTACTTTTAGCTCTTTCACGTATCTCCATATTACTTTCCACGGAGATTGTACTAGTTTGCAGTCACACCAGCAGTGTATGAGTGTACCTATCTCTCCGCATCCATGCCAACATTTATTGTTTTGGCACTTTTTGATAAAAGCCATTCTCACAGGAGATAAGTGATATCTCATTGTGGTTTTGTTTGCATTTCCCTGATGATTAGAGATGTTGAGCATTTTTTCTTATGTTTATTGGCCATTAGTCTGTCTTCTTTTGAAAAGTTTCTGTTCAAGTCCTTTGCCCACTTTTTGACAGGGTTGTTTGTTTTTCTTGCTGATTTTCCTGAGTTCTGTATAGATTCTAGTTATCAGCCCTTTATCAGATGTGTAGCACGTGAATATTTTCCTCTCATTCTGTAGGTTGTCTGTTTGCTCTCATGATAATTTCCTTGGCTGTTCAGAAGCTTTTTAATTTGATCTGGTCCCATTTATTTATTTTGGTTGTTGCTATGATTGCCTTTGGGGTCTTCTTCATAAATTCTTTCCCTAGGCCAATGTCCATAGGAGTTTTTCCAACATTTTCTTCTAGAATTCTTATAGTTTCATGCCTTAGGTTTAAGTCCATTATCTGCTGTGAGTTGAGTCTTATGAGAGGTGAGAGGTGAGGTTCCTGTTTCAATCTTTTACATGTAACTATCCAATTTTCGCAGCACCATTTATTGAATAAAGATTCTTTTCCCCAGTGTATGTTTTTGTCTGCTTTGTCAAAGATTAGATGGCTATATGAGGATGGTTTTATATCTGGGTTCTCAGTTGTGTTCCATTGGTCTATGTCTCTCTGTTCTTGTGCCAGTACCATGCTGTTTTAGTTACTGTAGCCTTGTAGTATAGCTTGAAGTCTGATAAATGAACGCCTCCCAATTTGCTCTTTTTGCTTAAGATTGCTTTTGCTATATGGGGTCTTCTCTCATTCCATATGAAGAGTAAAATTATTTTTTATGGATCTGTGAAAAGTAATGTTTGTATTTTAATAGCGATTGCACTGAATCTCTAGATCACTCTGGGTAGTACAGACATTTTAAGAATGTTGATTGTTGATCCATGAGCATGGTATGGTTTTCCACCTGTGTACATTCTCTGCTATTTCCTTCCTTGGTGTTTCATAGTTCTCCCTGTGGAGAGCCTTTACTCCCTTAGTTAAATGTAGTCCTAGATATTTTATTTTCTTTGATGCTATTGTGAAAGGTATTGAGTCTTTGAGTTGGTTCTCAGTTTGACTGCTGTTGGAATATAGGAATGCTGCTGATTTCTGTATATTGATTTTGTAACCTGAGACTTTGCTGAATTTGTTTATCAATTTCAGTAGTCTCATGCCAGAATCTTAGGGGGTTTCTAGATATAAGAATATATCATCAGCAAAGAGTGATAGTTTGACCTCTTCTGCCCCCATTTGGATGCCCTTGATTTCCTTCTGTTGTCTGATTGCTCTGGCTAGGACTTCCAGCATTATGTAGATTAGAAGTAGTGATAGAGGGCAACCTTGTCTAGTCCCAGTTCTAAGCCAGAATGCTTTTGTTTTTTGCCCATTCAGTATGATGTTGGCTCTGTGTTTGTCATACATGTCTTTTACCATTTTTAGGTAAATCCTGTCTATGCCTATTTTGTTAAGCATTCTTATCATAACAGGGTGCTGAATTTTCTCAAATACTTTTTCTGCGTTTATTGAAAGGATCATATTGTCTTTGTTTTTACTTCTATTTATGTTGTGAATGACATTTATAGATTGGAGTATGTTGAATCATCCCTGCATCTCTGGGATGAAGCCCACTTGGTCATGATGGACATTTTCCTTCTTTATGTTATGATAAAAATTTTCTCCTGCCAAGCAGGATACACATTATAGGAGGATGAATGAAAAGAGATTGAAAAGCAGTATAAAGGGCAAAAGGGATTCTGCCAAGGTTAGGTCTTCAAAATTCAGAAGCCTGTCAAAAAGAATTACATGGAAAAAAAGTGTTAATGTAACTATGTTTATAATAATTATAGTAGTGATATCCTAGCCACTATTACTCTAGCTATTTATTTGCCTGTCTTTCCATGAAATCTGTGAGATCCTTGAAAATATGAACACAGGTTGGCAAAATAGAAAAAATATTGGCTTTGTAATAGCTAATACCCAGGTTTTATCCTAGCCTCTCACTTCCTATCTGTGTGGTAATTTTTTTAGCCCCAAACTAACAGTCATTTAAAAAATTTACAACTTCATTTTTTCACATAATAAGAAAACCAGGGTTGGTTTATTGACTCAGTATGACATCTGTAGTCTGGGTTCCTTTTACGTTTTTGCTATGTTTTTCTTCCTGTAGGCCTTTGTCCCCATGATTGCAATACGCTGCACCAACTATAGGCGTGATGTCTACTTTCCCAACAGAGAGAAGGGAACGGTAAATGGAAAAATGCAAAAAGCTTAGTTCTAGAGAATCACTACCCTCCTTTTTGGACAGATACCTCCCAAAGGTCTTCTGCCTAATCACATTGGCCAGCACTGTGTTACATGGCCACTGGTAGCTTTAATTGATAGAGATTACAATTTTATAATTTAAAACCGGATGACAATTAAATGATATAATATACATGAAAAGCCTACCATAGTGCCTGACTCATACTGACAAAAACCGAATATCAATTGTATGAATAAATGCACAGAATATATTATATTTATTTAGAAATATAAATATAAAAATATTTGCTGAAATAATGTTGTTGTGCTTTTTTTTCATGTGGTGAATGAGGATCAGGATGGGGTATATTGGTTTGTATTTACCCATTTGTATTTATATTTCATTTGTGCTCAGTGTTTACAATCCAAAATATTTTCTAATCATATGTTTCACTGAGTAGCCTGTTTAAAACAAAGTATTCATGCTTCTATTTAAGATATAATAAATTTGAATTATGTCAGTAGAATTAGGTACATTTTATATTGAGTTATTGGCAACTGAGTCAAAATGACCCACATCCAGATTGGGAGGATAGTGTCTCAAAATGTATATATTTAGATACTTGCACATATATTTATAGGGACATCTCATTTGAGTAATAATTATATATGATATAAACATGTGTTTATGTATATTTAACTGTTAAAGTAGCAATATTTAGTTTTTTAATTCTAAAATGTGGGTTCCATTCATATCAATTTATCCTTTTTATCTTTTGAAAGTGATAAGTCAAGATAAATTAATAGATTTATGCCTACACTAGATGGATTCTAACAAATCAGTTAAAGGTAGATTGAAAAGACCAGATATGAAGAACCCATTACAGAATAATGACTCAAGCTATTGTTTCTATGTAAATTAACTCATTAACAAACTTAGTGTGGAATTTTGTTGTAACAATGATAGCTGTTCCAATTGCCAATCTAACTTACTGTCCCTATCCCAGAATTTAGCTATGACTAACAGGTGGAATGACAGCCTCAGATCAGTGCATTATCAACTCTGCATTTAGCCACTCTCGTGATAGATCTGACACTGACTTTGGTACATCATTTTCCTCAAGTGGTTTCTCTGCTCTTAACTCTAGTTCTTTAATGACAAATAAATCTTTGAGCCTATGAGTATTATGGCACCTGTCTTTGAATTCCCTTCCTGGGGCACACAAGAATGAATAAGCAAAGACTCTAATAAAGTGATTTTAAATCTCAATTCTACAACTTAAGAGTTGTATGGATTTGCCCAACTTGCTAATTGCTTTTCACTCATCAGTTTTCTGTATAAAATGCAAATAATTATTTCTACTGCATCTATTTGTCTGGGGAATTAAATGAGATAACACATTTATCGAATTAATATTTATTTAACATCTGCTATAGTCAAGGCTCACAATACTTAGTAAAAGGAAGCTTTTTTTATTTTATCATCGATAAACTTTTTTTATTGTCTAAACCACTTCTTATCCCTTGATTTTGTCTTTGCCATGTAACTTGTGGAACTCTTCTATTCTTTTTAGCCTTATCTCAAAACTGCTTTCTGCTAAATACTCCCTGCTTCTGAACTGAATATTGTTCAGTGCTCTGCATATACTCAATACATTCCATTGTCCATATTTTTGCTCATATCATTCTTTGAGAATTCCTGTATTTTCTCCTTTGTGGAAATATTAGCCATTCCTCAAGATACAGTACAGGAATCTTCCCCTTTCCACACATCAACTACTGACAGGTGGAAATGCTCTAAATTCTAAAAACACATTGCTCACATTCTGGTGCAATTATCCTCTACACATATTTATAGTTATTTACATTACTTCCTATCACTCTCCAAAGGTGAAAGTCTCCCTGAAGATTCTAAACATGATTTATTCATCTTTGTATCCAAAATAGTGTCCCATATAGAGTAGAAAGTGAAAAAGAAAGTTCAACAAATGAACGCCTGAGCTGAAAAGCAGAAATCCACTTTCTCAAAACTTTATACTAAAAACTGTTTTAAATATCCAACTCTGTTAACTATGTTAAGTGATATTAGTTGAAATGAGATCAGAAGTCAGATCCAAACTTTGGAGGTTTTCCAATTGCCATGTCTCCTCCTTTTTATCAAAATGACAAATGAGAAGTACTACGTTAGAAATATTTAAAGCTACAACTATATCATTAATGAAAAGGTTTATTTAGAGTTTCAAATTCAAACTGTTAATTTTATTTAAACCATATTTTAGTTTTACATTAAATTAACACTATAGAAAAAATAATCATATCTTTAAAAAAATAAAGAAAAAGCAATAGATAATTCTACATGTATTGTCAAATATCAGACCCAACATATTTTGTTTTTGAAACTTTTATAATGTGGAGGTGTCTGATATTCTCATTTGTATTCTATCCAAACAGCTGTCATTCACCACCTGCTATGCAAAGCCCACTCATACTTTTAAAAGCCTCTAGAATTGTGTTAAAAAAAAAAAATCTTCTTCTAAATCAGTTAACTGTACTCTAAATGTCACCCACACCTTTCCATGGCAGTCAAAATAAAAGTACCAAAGTAAGAAGGTAAATAATGCTAAGTTTTATTTTTACTCCCACCCAAATTCACAAAATCTTTTATAAGGTAGAATAACATATTTTGAATTATGCTGAAGAGGTAGAGAGTAAAATAAGCACCGGAGGAAAATGTGTGTAAGAAGATACCTATATTTTTATAGCCATGTCTACCTGGAAGCCAAGTTGTTAATCCACAGAAGACACTAGGAAGAGCAAAATTTTAGATTTGATGCTAGTTCTGAGAAAGAGATCCTGGTACTATCAGCTTCTCAATGCTTATATTACTGAAGCTAAGTTTATACTTGTATTCCCATAAGGATCTGGGCACTTCTGCAACATCAGCAGCTCGGAACAACCCAGAAAGCTTCCACCAACATCTCAAAGTTGGGGTATGCATGGATTGTGCAAGCTCTGGGTTCAGCTTGGCTACTGTATCCCAAGGAATATTACACGTTTTCAGGAACATAAAAGGACTCTTTTCTCTTTCATGATTGTGACACTGGCTCCTCTTAAAGGGACTTCATATGTCTGGGGGTCAAAAGAAGAGCAAAAGATGGTCAGGTCAAGAAGGCTTGGTTTGAAAGTCATAGTGGCAGTTTATTTCAACAAATTTAAAAAAAAGAAAAATGTCTACATTAATTCAAATTTTAAGAAGGATAAACTTTATACCCACAATTTCCTAGGAGTCCAAGTGGAAGGAGAGGAAAAGCAAGATGGCCAAGAACACAGCAGCTGCCCTGATTTGGCTTTATTGCAGACACGATCAATATTATTCTGTCAATGCCCCCATACACATGGCATCTCACTCCCAGTTTAGAAAACTAACAAAAATCCACATCCCTCCACACCATGGGAGAATGATTGCACTATATAAATAATGGAGATAATTTAAGATGAGGATTTCTCCTAGAATTTCAAGTTCTAGAAATTCATATATCTGTTCCTACAATTTCTAAAGTTCTATCTGTACAAACATTGATTCATTCTACCATGGAATCTTGATACAGTTGCCAAAGGTGTTGGAAGCACATTAAATCTGTTAAATCTGCCAAAGGGAAAAATAATAACTACCAAGAGAGTTAATTCAGAAAAGTAATTTCTTAGCAAGTAATCTAATTACCTTTTACAGTATCAAAGGAAACAACACATAGTTCTCTTTCGTTTCAAATATGCTAATAGGCACAAACTGCTAATAAAATTAAGATTTAATAATCTTCCAATGAAAAAGGAAAGATTTATTTTTAATCTAAGAGCAACTATTTTAGCCATAAATTATAAGAATGACTAAACAAAGAAGAAAGAAAACATAGGCACATGAGATTGTTGTCATTACTAAAATTCACTAAGCATTCTCAATATACTGGGTCACATATAAAACAAAGGTTGGAGGAATATCTGCCTTCAGAAACTAGGAGGTGATGCTTAATGTCTTTTTTCTGCCTTCTTTGATCATAGACTATTTTGTATGATTCTTTATTCTTACTGCTTACCACATGCATTCAGAAGCAACTAAATTCTATTCATGCCATAAAAATTTCAGTGTTTTAAACCCAAGGTGCAGATAGAAAACCATTATAAATTAAACATACCAAAAGGATAACATGAATGCATAGCAGAGAAATGCCAAAAGATATTAATAAAGCAGGCTTTCATTTCTAGATAGCCATTATGAATATAAAGCTTTGAAACAACAATAAAAAAAATAAAGATGCAATTTATTATGGGACAGACTTAGATCATTATTACATTGTTTGCCATCTCTGCTCTAGGTTAACAATATCTACCCTTTGAATCTACCTTTACCATGGCAATCACATCTAATCCCCGACAGAGTAACATGAAACCCCTCTATATGATACTTGTGCAGAGCAATTTTTTAATATTTCTAATTATTATTGTAACAGAAATAAGGGTCTGAAAAAGGGCAAAATGTATTACAAGTTGTCTCTTTAAAACCTCCCCCTCCTTTTTGGGAATTAAAACCTGCATTGCTTCCCTGACCAGTAATCAAAGGAGCAGAGGAGTGTTCTTTGTTGTTTGTTTTAAACCATAAGAGACAGCTCAATGGAATTGTCCGGGCAAAGGGCATGAGGTCATCTTCACCGGAGATAAGGCCAACCAGGACCACCAACCATAGTTAAACAGCAATACCCTGAAGCTAAAAATTCCCCTTAAAAGCTCTGTATTTGTGCTTAAAATCAAGACAATGGTTCTTTTAGACAAGAGTCTGCCATCCTCCTCATTTGCCAGAAAAAAAATTTTTTCTTTCCTTGTCCTCAAATCACTTGTCCTCATTCTTCTTTCAGCTTTGAAAGAAAAAAAAGCTCTAAATAAATAGAGATACATCATGTTTATGGATTATAAAGTTCACTAATATGAAAATATGATTTCTGAAAAAATTTCATCCAAAGGTAAAAAATGCTCACAGTTAAAGTTCCAAGAAGATATTTTTATGAAAATTGACAAAGTAGGTCCTCAACTTTATATTGAAATATAAAGAGCTAAGCACTAACACACTCTTGAAGAGAACAAGTTGAATGGACAAATTCTACCAGATATCAATTTATGACAAAGCTATAATAAGTAAAATATTATGGTATTAACACAAACAGAGACAAATAGCAATGTTATAGACTAAAAGACCATTAAAAGTCTTTTTATTGAATATCTATTTGAAGAAAAAAATTAGTCCAACAATCTATCATAAAGAAAACTCAATGTCCATTGTATCGTAGATCAAAATATGGCAGATCCTCATGGCCTTGAGATGGAGAAATATATTTTAATCATAATGAATATTCAAACATTAA
The DNA here is from genome assembly GCA_004363605.1 of Indri indri. Lineage (NCBI taxonomy): Eukaryota > Metazoa > Chordata > Mammalia > Primates > Indriidae > Indri > Indri indri. The sequence goes on along the minus strand of RJWJ010020354.1, from coordinate 5,955 downwards.
AATTAAGATTCTGTTAATCATATGAATCATTCACTAAAACAGTAAACAGGCAAGACAGAGTATAAGGAAAATATTATTGGTACATAAATGCAAAAGCACTAACATTCACAATATATTTTTAAAAAGAAAAGAATTCTACAGCTCAAAAAGACTGAAAACAATACAAAAAGGCAAGAATCATAAGCATACAAACATGGTGGATGGCACCCACATAGCCAATAAACACTTGAAAAGGTGTTCAAGGTCATTAGGCATCAGTAAAATGCAAATTAAAAGTATAGTGGTGTGTGTTTATTGCCCAGAATTATGGCTAAAAGAAAATACTTAACAAAATACATGCGTAAAGAGTAATGGAAATCCACATACAGTGGTGGTAAAGGTGTAAATTTGTATGTGTAGTCTTTGCACAAGTGTTAAAAGAAACGTGACTATAGACATAAAAGCACTATGTCAGGAGGAAATTTGCATGGAGAAGTTGGTTTGGCTTATCAAATGTTGGTTAATGTAGCATTAATTTCAACCAGGCTAGATCATGGGAGGTTTTGGGTGAGCCTTCAATTGTGAACCTACCATTGGATTGTTTTATTTTAGATTGGCAGGGAATATAATGACCACCATTTGTGTTCCTTACTACTGTTCCAAGGGATTTGATACAGAAATGGTGTTCTGGTTTCTGTTTCATAAATATTTGTTATTCTTTGCTTAAGCCATGATTGGAAGTCTCTTCATCCTTCCTTCTTACAGTTTCTTTTTTTTAATTTTATGTCTTTTTGTACATCATAGACTATTTGGAAAAAGTCATCAATTTCTCTAAGCTTGTTAACTGCTTACAACATAAATTACCTAAATACGTTTCCAAAGACTGCATTTTATTATTCTCTTAGTTCTGGCTGCTATAACGAAAATACCATAGATCAAGTGGCTTTAACAGGAAACATTTATTTTTTACACTTCTGGAAACTAACAAGTCCAAGGTCAAAGTGCAGGAAGATCTGGCGTCTGGTAACAGCACTCTTTCTGCTTTGCAGACAGACACCTTCTCACTGTATCCTCACATGGAGAAGACAGCACGTTCTTGTCTCCTTCTCTTCTTATGAGGGTGCAAACCCTGTTATGGGTGCTCCACCCTCATGACCACGTCTAAACTTAATTACCTCTCAAAAGTTCCATCTCCCGATACCATCCCTTTTGAGATTAGAGTTTTAACATGTGAATTTAGGAGAGACACAGACATGCAGTCTATAAAAATCTACCCATGCCCCCCCAGAATTCATGTCCTTCTCACATGCAAAATGCATTCATTCCATTGCAACAGCACCAAAAGTCTTAACTCATTCCAGCATCAAGTCTAAAATCTAAAATCGAAAGTCTCATGTAAATTAGATATGGGTGAGACTTGAGGCAAAATTTCTCTCCAGCTGTGAATCTAGAGTTATATGCTTTCAAAATACAATGATCAGGCAAGCATAGACATTCCCATTTCAAAAGGGAGAAAGAGGAAAGAAGGAATGGGTGCCAGGTCCCAGCAAGTTCAAAACCTAGCAAGGCAAATGCCATGAGATATTAAGGCTCAAGAATAATCCTCTTTAACTTGAAGCTCTGCCCTCCAGGGTCATTGGAGTGGCAATGGCACCTTCATGGCTTGATGGAGTGCTGCCCACACCTGTGGGCTTCAGTCCATGCTGAGTCTCCTGGGTGGGGACCCCACCCCAAAAACTCTGCTGGGTGGAGCCAGCACTTCTACAGCTTCAGGTGGCCCCACCTCCATGGCTCCTATCGAAGGCTCTCTGCCCTGCTCTCTGTCGAAACCCAGGCAGTGATTCTGATCATCTCTAATGAGGCCATCTCTTTGGAGCCATTTTTCCTTTTTCTTGAAACCCCACAATTTCCAAGTGAGTAGCTTTATCCTCCTGCCCTGTAGAATCTAAGAAATCCAACAACCTTCCTTCTTCATTCAGTCCCATACTTTCCCCTCAGTTCAAACTGGCAGTTTTCCCTCTGGGATAGCTGATTAAGTTCGTGGATCACACCCATACTAACCTTATCAAATATTTGCTCTGCCACATTCTTGGTGTTCCCTATAGAACATGTTTTCTCATTTTTGCAATATGGATAGGCTAAGAATTTTCCAAATCTTTAAATTCCAGTTCCTTTTTGCTTAATAATTCTTTCTTCTACTTATTTAGCTCTTCTTGAATTTTAATAGAAGCAGTCGGGAAGAACCAAGCCAGTCCTTCAACATTTTGAATAGAAATCTCCTCAGCTAAATATCTAATTTCATCACTTGCAAGTTCTTTCTTCCACAAAACACTAGAACATGAAACCAATTCAGCAAAGTTCTTTGACTCTTTATAACAAGGGCCACATTTTGTCCTTTGTCCAATAATATGTTCCTCATTTCCATCTGAGGCCTCATTGAAATTTCTCTTAACTTCTGTATGTCTATAGATACTTCATACACGATTATTTATATTTTCCATTTTTGTGTAGTTATGGATTCCGCCTAAGAGAATGGAAACTTTTTTTCTTTCAGCCCTCACCAGAATTGCCTGTCAAATTCCATTCATGGCAGTGTCAGCATTTTCTACTACACATTTCAAAACTCTCCCAGCCTCCGCCAATTGCCCAGCTCTAAAGCCATTTCCACGTTCTTAGGGCTTTGTTACAGCAGCATCCCTCCTCTCATTGTCAATTTCTACATTCGTCAGTTAGGGCTGGAATAACAAAAAATATCATGGACTGGGTGACTTAAACAATAAGAATTTACTTCCTGTAGTTCTAGAGGCCGGAAAGTCCAAAGTCAAAGCACTAGAAGATCTGTGACTGGTAAGGCCCTGCTTCCTGGCTTGTAGATAGCTGACTTCTTGGTATATTCTTGTATAGTCAAAAGATTAAATCTAATCTCTTTCTCTTCTTATAAGGGCACTCATCCCACCATGAGGGCTCTACCTTCATGACCTCATCTAAACCTAATCACCTCTCACAGATCCTATCTCCTAATACTATCCCCCTCTACATATGAATTGTAGAGGAACACAAACATGCAGTCCATAACAATTTTATTTCATAATCCCTTGAAATCCACGAAACTACAGGTTACATCTTTGGTTTCTGATTACCTTCAGTAGTGAAGTCTACAAATAATTTAAAAATTACACATACTGTATTTTCCCAATTGTTGAAAAACTACTTAGATTTTTTTAAAAGCTCTGACCCTTCAAAATAATGGCCATGCACACTAATTATTCTATTATGTACATTTAATTAGCTAGTTATATTTTATTCTAAATTATTTCTGTTTAGATGGAGGAAATGATAATGGTATATAACAGAATATGCTCCTTTGCAAAGGTTAAAATAATTCCATCTAAGTAAAAACAATATGATAAATGAAAACTTAAAAGAAAAAATAAGTATGTGTTTTTACATTTTAGAAATAGATTTTAAAATAAACTTGCAATTATATAACTTTATTGATCTTCCTATTCAGTAGAACATGTGTGGAACAAAACTCGGTTGTCATATAGAAATGAAAAGAATAATATATACACACAAGTAGTGGAGTAGGTGCCTTGTCCTCAAAGGAGTGAAGCAAAGAGGAGAAAAATGTTCACAGTGTCAAACACTGCAAATACAATGAGGAGGATTTAACCCATAAGCATGAAGTCGCACTGTGTTTTGAGAATGTGAACAGCAGTGCTGTGGCATAAAATGCGTGGTATGGAAAAGGCTTAACTGCTTATAGAATCTTTACAACTGGTTCACAAAACTCTCTAAACAATCTGTGCTGAGCAAATTCATTTTCTCCCATTTAGATATTCTTGCACATGTGTCTTTTTATTATGGTATATTTGTTTTTAATCTAATTTATAGGTATATAAATCATCTCTCGTGGTGTAATTTTTTTCCTGAAGAAAAATTTCTCAGATATAGCTATTAGCTTCTCCCTAGTGAAGTTTATAAGTCTGTTCTCTAGCTGATTTTACTCTTCTCTTTCAATTTCAAAAACAGTGATTATATTTACAGATGCAAAAGGGAATTCGTTGGAAGTAGGCTGTCATTCCTGAAGATGATGTAGTGAAAGAAATACTACAGCCAAGCAAGGATACCATCTATTCCAATTGTTTTGACATTTGGCATCAAGAAAATGGAAAATCAAAACTTATACATTTTTCTCTTATTATGGCTCAAGAAAAACAATTTTATTTATTTATCTGCTTGCTGTTATTGTTACCAGAAAAAAGATATCAGAAATGTGAAAAATGCACAATAAACTGTAAGGTTATTTTTATGGGAGTAATTGTGTGATTAAGCGGAGCACATGACACAATGATATAACAAGTGTCTCATGCCTTCATGCAATGAGCTAAGGAGTATCCATTGCTCCATTCTGAGAAATAATTTTACGAAAAGTTTTTGGGAGCAGGGCCTTTAACTTTTGGGTATACTTTACAAATTGGATGAAGATTTTAGATGTCATATTATAAGTTTACCATCCTGAAAAAGGAATTAAAAATTGAAGTAAAATAATGAAAAGGTTAACCTTTTTTTTTTACTTTACCTCTTTTCCTTTGCCCTCTTGTAGTTCTCAGCAAGAGTCTAAACACCAGTTCCCTCTGTTCTATCTTTCCCCACAGAACAAAATAAGAGGTGAAGTTCACGTGCCCAGCACAGACGGGGAGTTGTCTTACTACTGAGGGAAGCCTGAACCAATGGCTATGGCAGTTTTATGTACCCTGAGGTTGAGGGGAAAGTAAACTGGGGGAGATAGGAGAGGAGAAATACTGGGTATAGAGATCAAGTAGGGAAAAGTGTCTTCAAGCAACCCTCCTGCCTCCCATAAGGAGGCTTCAGCAGAGAGCCTGAAGAAAACCTCTGCCCAGGCCTCAGATACACTGACCTGGGAATGAAAGCACAGGGTCTAGGAAAACAAATAACGTGAAGAGCATAAGCCGCCAGAGGGTCTGAGCCCTAGATTGTAACTTCCTCCAGAGACTATAAGGCACTGTCTTTGCATCGAGTCTGGTGTGAGGAGTGTAGTTTTCTCTTGTGGGACTCACCAGGTAAAACCTTTGTAATTGCCTGTGATCAAGCCTGAAAAATCACACACAGGTTTTTAACTAGGAGCCAAACCCCTTATCCTTAATTGATATGACAGATAACAGTGTGTTCCAAATAATAACAGCAACAATATATTCCGTGATTACAGCTTATGAATAAGTAAAATGAATGACAACAGTGTTATAAAGAACACGAGGGAGAAATTGGGACTACTTCATTCTAAGGTACTTGTAAGTACCCATGAAGTGACACAGTGTTATTTGAAAGTGGATATAGACTAGCTGTGAATATATATTATAAACTCTAGGAGAACCACAAAAAAATCAAAAGAAATATAATTAATATGCTAAAACAGGACAGAAAATTTGATCAAAATAAAATGCTCAATTAAAACCAGAGAAGGTAGGAAGAGTGGATGGGGAAAAAAACACAGAAGATGGGTAAAGGTTTAAAAACAATTAAAAATATGATAGACATTAATCTTTATAAATAATCACTATAAATATGAATAGTCTTGCTACACCAATTAACAGAAACTGTCATAGTGCATAAGAAAAAGACCTAACTGTGGGTTGTCTATAAGAAGCCCACTTACACACAGATAAATTAGACGTAACAGGATGGAGGAAGACATGCCATGCCAACACAAATCAAAAGAAAACTGGAGTAGTTATATTAATTAGTTATATTAATTTAGATAAAGCAGACTCCAGAATAAGAAAAAATTACCAGGGATAAAGAGAAGAATTGCATTATGATGTAAAGGCTTCTCCAAGAAAACATAACAATCCTTAATATGCATGCAAGTAACAAAAGAGCACCAAAATACTGAGGCAAAAACTGATAGAACTGCAAGGAGAGATAGATGACCTCGCTATTATATTTGAAGACTTC
>RJWJ010020353.1:0-29186 GCA_004363605.1 Indri indri | reverse complement strand
TGTTGACAAGGAATATTCAACCATACATCACTTTTCAAATAGCAGGTACCCATTGTCATTTGTTGAAACAGTAGAGAAAGTAAATGGATTATATCAATTAAGGTCAATGTGATAGGCTTCACAGATAGGCTTTTTTTTCTATTATAATAATAAAAGTAATCTTCATAGTTTTTATTGTATTTTTCTTCCTGAAAATTGAAAATTAAAAATTTAGGACTCATCACACTTCACAGTACATATGGGGAAAGCTGATAAATAATAATGGGGTACAAATCAGGAAAAATATTCAATTCTTAAATATCAGTTATTCTCATTTCATAAGAAGAATATTGATGATTTGCCTTGAAATCATACAGCAAGGAAATGAGTGGTTAAGGGAAAACTGGAACAAAAACCACACTTCTCTGAGAACCAGTATTCTCTCCTCAACAGCATTTTGTCATCAAAATTAAAACAAAACCAGTATTTTCTTAATCTTTAGAACCAGAAAACTATTACAGGATTTTGAAAATGGCATGATCTATTTAGGATTCCTGATTGATTGGAGCTGGTGTGTGAATAAAAAAGAGAAGTAAATTTAGTGTGTAATATTTCTTTGTTCATTGTTCCATTTTTCCCAGTATTGCAAATTTTAAAATTTTTAAGAATGCAAAAAAAGATAAAAAACTAGCAGTTGTGACAGATACCTCAACTATAGTTACACATACTATTTAAGTTTTAAAAGAGAGAATGGAGACATAAATTATTTTAAAACCTCACATTTTGTTTCAAACTCAGGTAAAATACACCATACAAATATGAAACACCTAGTTCCTTGACTGATAAAATTTAAGTTTGAAAAGTGTCTACACCAGACAGCCATTGCTCATTAGGCCAAAATGATCCCTATGCTTGTGAGACTTAAAATGTTAATAAGAATCAAAACACGGTAATGCCAATGTCTTTTAGGAAACAGTTTACTGAAGCCTGCAATGAAAGAGAAAATAAATGGCACTTAAAATATCCCCGACCCCCCATGAGCTCCAGAAGAAGTTTATATGCTAAGAAATAACTGCATAAGAAGCTTTCTGTTAAATTATTTTACCAATAATCCTTTTTCTTTCAATTAAATTGTATAATCATAATCATTTGGGGAAGAACGCATGGGCAACAACATAAAAAAAATGAAAAAAAAAATGAGACTGATACATGAGTTTCTTTTATACCAAATAGCTGAAAAGGAGTGGGATGGGAAGAAACAGAAAATAGGACAAGATGTTAGGTTCTGGATGTTGCTAGAAATTCATGTGGGGCAACCCTAAAGAAAGTAGTGGAGCCCAAGGTACCTACTCAAGTTCAAGTGTTCCCACATCCTCCTCAATTCAAAAGTTCAAAATGGCCTTAGGTAATATGTGAAATTTAGCTGGTTTTGAGCAACAGAACATCACTGTGACTATGTATTCATAATACATTAAAAGTTAAAGTTCAGAAAAAAAAGGGATGATGTCTGGTCATGAAGAATATGGGTAAACTAGTAACTTTTTTCTCTTTAACAACTTACATCATGGCCATAACATCATAACTATAGCATTTTTACAATTTTTGAGCATAAAAGATCAACTCAATAAATCAAATATAAGGAATTATAAAAACTGGAAATATGTATATACATAAATACACTGATATATTTCATATCACATATAGAATACACATATGTACACATGCATATACACATTCTCATCACATATACACACACACACACACACACCCTATACACCTAGAATCTTTCATTATTCTGATTGTATTAGTCAGGATGGACATAGATAATGAAGTGAGAGAGAGAAGAAAGAAGAAAGAGAATTGAAACATACTGCAAATAAATGGAGTCTTGTTTACAGCAATTCCTTAACATTTGTTTTACAACAGTTGTTTTCATGTTCAGCCCACACCAGCTGTTCCCTAAACATAGAGTTTTTAAAACTAATATGCTTTGCACCAACACAATTCTCCATCAAATGTTTAATGCATTGTAATCTTGGTCTTATTACTGCTCTTGTTCTAACTACATCCAGCCCATCCCAAATTTCAATAGAAATTTTGGGAAGTAGCCATTTGTGAAATAGAAAAAATGGTTTACATATCTCAAAACTATAAGGTGGCTGATGAACAAGATTTGCTAAAGAATGTTTCTTGCACAAGGACTGTATTTGGCCTTTAAATACCATTGTGAATGTTGAGCCAGATGCATTATTAATAAATGTCATCTTTTTAAGTAAGTTCAGTATTAATATTGATACAAACTTTCTTCCTGCTCTTAATTTTGCATCTCAATAAAGATATGAATGTTGGCAAGCAGTGCTATTGACAATTGATAAAATTATGCAAACACAATGTTTTTTGCAGCTTTTGAGCAAATATTGCATGCTAATGAATTCCAAAGTGTTTTATGTGTTCCTGTAGGAGCTGAATTTGTGTAGGTGGACTGCACCATAGATGTGCTTTTCTAAGCCTATTACACTTATCTCAGCAGAGCTGTTGTTTGCCTCCTAATAAGCAATTTGGTAATTTTATCATGAGCTCTGAGGCCCTCCAAAGATCGTTTTTATAATGACATCTTGTGGAAGCAAGCCTCTCTAGAACTTTTTAAAGATGATAATTATTTCATATATTTGTTCTGTAGCTATAGCAGTATTTTCAAAAAGCCTCCTGCCAATTTGGGGTCTAAATTTGATGCTATAGGTTTGTTCTTCAGTTGCAATAAAATGGTTTGGGCCATAAGGAGACATACATTTTGAATTAGATTTTTAAGAATCCAACTTTCAATGGAAAACATTCACCTAGCTAATGATTCTTTTATATTCCTATTCTTAGATTTTTAGGAGATAATTCAGGAAATTAGTATATTAATGCATAGAAGAAAATGTAAATAAAAGGGAGGTAGAAAGGAGTTAAGAGTAGTTTACAGATCCCCAAATGAAGTCTTTCTACATCTATGCATGAAATCTAGAATGGTTCCTTGTCTTCAAGAAATGCATCAATATATTTGAACTTTCACAAAAATTTAATAATTATGCCCCAGTGGGGAATATTCCAATGAAATTATTTAAAAGAACAAGGAAACATTGAGTAAATCTAGCTGTGTTATTAATTAGTTTAGTCTTAAAAACAGTATATCCTATTCTGATGAGTTTGCCTCATAACAAAATACAATTTGTCATAAAGATTCCTCCTAAGAAAAGCCAATTAAAACTAGATTTTAAAGCAAAATTAGGAGACCACCATATCAGCAGGAAAAAAATTTGTGTACCTCCAATATATGTATATGCAATATTTATGAAATACATACATACACATACTCATAAATATTATATATGTTAGAACATGTAAACAAAATAGGAAACTTAAAAGGTTAAGATAAAAAATAAATATCCATGTTTGGCTTTTCAGTCTCTGAGGAGTACACTCTACTTTGGAGAGCACTGCTCCATAATAATATTAACAGCAAACACTTACTGTGCCAGGTCCCATTCTAAGAGTTCTAGATATATTAATTAATTTAATCCTCATAACAACCCTAAAGGGGGTACTATTATTATCTCCAGTTTACAAAGAAACGATCTGAAGCTTGAAGGAGTTAAGTGATTTGCTAAGCTATATCCCAGCTCTACCACAACCAGGAAGTGGTAGAGCTGGGATATAAAGCCAGAAGGTATGGCCCAGAGTCTAGGGACTCAACTTCCATGCTGTAAGGAGAGATGCAATTTATTGGCCGCATTCCACATCTCACTGTAACCTCTCAACCCTTGCTTTGCCCATTTCACTTCACTGCCTCCTTTACTTGTTACTTTACACTAAATTACAACAAAATCTCTCTTTAAAATTGAAAAGAAGTTATGAAAAGAGAGGAGGTTAAAGGTGCCTTCTATAACAGAAGAGTATATCCTCTCGTCTGCCTTGCACCTCCCCAAATGTTCCCCAACTGCCCTTCAATATCTCTTTAGAGCAGGAATCAATCATGCTACAAAAGACCTTCTACTGAGAAGGAGGGAATATTTGGCCAGGGAAATTTTATCTGTATTCATTAATTAGAGCATCTGCATTATCAGAATAGTAATTATTTGTAATTACTTTCTTTGAACTGTGTTTTGAGGTCTAGTGTAAATCCCTAGTTTCATTACATGATATAAAGAAAAAAAAGTCCTTTAATTGTTTATAGGTAACATTATAAGACATAACTAAAGAAAAAAGTGAAATTCTGTTGAATATGGAGTCTCCTATAATCTGACAATGCTCTATGCAATATTTATTGTTATTAGTAATTATTATTTTATAAATGGAAATATGACTAACTGGTCACACTCATTTAAAATGAGTACAAATGAGGCTACTTTAAGGGTATCATAATGGAGAATATATAAAACAGGTCATAGTCGATTAGAAAAAATAATCACAAGTCACATTGACACAGTGAAAATAGTTAGGGAAGATCCATCATTGATTAAGATTGTGATTGGCACCTGGTAGTGCTCAATAAATAATTAGAGCTGGCACTGAGGTTATATAAGGAGTTAGATGAAGCTTATACTCTGTCATAGGATATAACTATCATTAATAACATGGCTTTTTGACGCAAAATTGATTCCCAAATTCTAATTTGTATTGCAATCATAGGTAACACAATTGTTTCACGATATCACTGAAGAAAGTGATGGCTGCTCAGCCAGAAGGAACTCAATCTCCAATCACAGTTTTCCAAAGCCCCATCCTCCAAATCACAGCAGCTATCAGCCACGTGAAAAGAAGAAAAACCTTCCCAAGACCCCAACAGCCATACTTTGGAAGAAAGGTTATTTGGAAATACTTCTTTGCTATCTTAAAGGGAGGCTTTCTGTTCCTGGCATAGCACAGCCTTGTTATTCCCGGGCAAGGTGTTCCAGGAACAGTCTGTAATGACCGTTTGCTGTTTTCTGTATTATGGATTTTTAAATAACATTTCCTTAGCAGGAAAGACATGTCTTTAAAGGACAAATCCTATAAAAAAGTTACTGCATTTACATTGAAGCTTGACAGGTATGTATTTATTCCAAGGAGAGCATTTTCAAAGAGAAAAATTTCTAGTTACCTGTTCAGAATAGCTGTTCTATCGATATTTTTCTCTTCTTTTCTTGAATCAATGTTCATTATTACTCTATGAGTAAAACTTAGAAGAAAAGTAATAAACCTCATAAATTTAAATTAATTAGATTCCCCAAAGGTTTTCCTCGACCTCTTCTTTTCTATCTCATCTCTATGCAGGTTTTATTTTTTTCTCAGCTGTAGCTGCCAAATGCATTCTTCATTGAATTACATTTCTGCCTAAGACTTTTTCTAAGATATGCCTATACTTGAAAATGTACTTGTGTCTCATTTCTGGTATTTTATTTTTTAAACACTCTTGCATTTTCACCCTTTCCTTCTGTAGCTTTGGGACAGAAAGTAAATATCTACTGGTTCCACAGAACAAAACTAATCATTCCTAAACATGGTCCTCAGACCAAAGCTGTTACAGAGTTTGTACCATTTGTAACAAAGTGGGAAAGATAAGATGTGCACTTACACAACACACCCCCCTCTACTGGTATAAAGGTACCAGGTACAACCAGCTTTTCTTGGGAAAGCTTAGCCTTTATTTAGAAATTATTTTCTCATACTTTTAAAACATTAAAGTATTCTGTTTCTTAGATAATAATGGCAATGGTAGATAAAAATTTCTCTTTAAAATTTTTCATTATCTGCCAAAATAAAATTTGGCTACCCTCAAAATTTGTTTACAAGCAGGGCTTCATCTTATTTGATTTTCAAAATTCTGGGGAGAAACTTCCTTAGTCTTTGAAATTCAAAAGTCTGGAAAGCACTGATCTAAACAACCGATCTGACCCTTCTTTGTTATCTTTGCAACATAACCCCTTTGTACATGTGTCTTCATGTTATTTATTTAATTAAACTTACAGGATGTTATTCTATCAACTCCATTTCCTTCAAAAGACATACTATACAAGCACAAAAATCAGAATGCATCTGTTTGTCTTAGTCTATACAATGCCTAAACTTTATCAAGTAGAGACAGATGTCTAATAAATACTGTCCAATGCTGGTGCTAGCAGATCTTGTTTCTATTTCAAAAATACTTTAGGAAAATCATTTGGTTTGATGGAATCATCTCTTTTAATCAATGTATTTCTAAAAAGCACTGAGGAAACAAATACGGACAACACTCTGTGCAAAAGTCAAAATAAAGTTGCCAGTCAATTAGCAATAATTCATAAGATGATATGGGTAGATATTATCTTCATTAATAAGTGGGTAAGTGGGTAGATATTATCTTCATTAATAAACAGTAACAGATTCTCAAGGATTATGGCTAAACTACTTCATCTTTTTATTTAAAACCTAGACAAGGCACCTCTGAAGAGCAAAGCACCTGCTAGAATCATTTAATTTGATTTTGGGTTGGGTGCCAAGTGTCCTGAATTCCACTTCTATTTCCATCACTAAGCAGTTGTGTGACCTCAGATGATTTACCTCTCCATGCTGAATCTTAATTTTCTTCTTCCTAAAAGACAAGGCATGTTGGATGATTTCTAGAATCTTTTGCAACTGTCACATTAAATGATTCTGAGATCCCACTTTCAATGAGCCCAGAAGAAAGCAAACACTGTTACCCTGCTTTTGAACCTAGAAATAATCTCCCCCTTCCCTGCAATACCAATGAAAAAAGGAAGAAGGAACTTCAGATTCTCCAAGTTTATCTAAATAAAAAGAGCTGAGATTTGGGATTATGGTATCAACAATTCCAAATCCTAGTATAACAGTCTCCTGGAATGACTCTAATTATCTCATTGGTTTTAGCATAATCTTGCAAAAGTTACCAAAGTAAACTAAATTTTAAATCTCTTTTAAAAAATCATGGCATATAGTAATTTAAGGATTTTTGCAAATGAAATAAAAGATAGGATTCTGGAACTTTTAAATGCCTTGGAATCATTGTGATTAGACAACTCCTGTAAAAGCAGAACAGTATTACAGTTATGAATATAGTCCCTAGTGACTTACTGCTTGACTCATCCAAAATCATGCCCTTCCCACTCCAGTTAAAATGTTATCTCCCATCAAAATATGACATCCAAAAACAACATGCCAGTAACTGTAGGCCTTGGGGAACTGCAATGAATATCATTCAAATTAATTCTGACTGACATTTTGGTAAATCACCTCTCGAAGTCAGGAAGGGAACATTTTTAAAACACTTGAGCAGTGCCAAAATAGTAAGGAGTAAAACCACATTCATCACTCAAGAGGTGAAGTGCCAGGCGAGTCTGAAGCCAGAAAAATGGCAGCCACATCATCTCAATTGGAACATGAGTGATGAGTCTTCATCAACAAGCATGTATTGATTTAGCAACTCCTGCTATACAAATGGCATAACAGGTGAGATATATATGGAAAGAGAAATGTTTATGCGTACTCATTTATATTTTAAAAAGGAAGTTCAACAATTAAGAGCAAGGCTTTGGGATTAGCAAGAACCTGCGCAAACATGGGCTCTGCCACTTAACCAGCTATTGGGCTTTAGGAAAGTTAATTTCTCTAAGCTTCGGTTTTCTGAACTATAAAATGTAGATGATAAAAATACATATTTCATATGGTTGATGATGGGACTAAATGAGATGATGCATGCATAGTACTCAGTGCAGTGCTGGGCATAAATTAATAAATAAAAGTTAGCTGTTGTTTCTATTATATTATATAAAGTCAAGCCCATTACAAATACAACTAATTATAAAATAATGACCTAGAATTCTACTCACAATTCTATTTATGAATAATAATCATTTCAGAGTAAGGAAACAAGTATTTATTTTAGTAATTTATTTTATAGCATTACTATGCTTGTCACTATGCTGGACCCTTTACATATATTTATATACATAAGCTCATTTAATTCTCTTGGCACAAAGAAACTAAGGTTGAGAGAGTTCGTATAATAACAATTTGCCTGAGGTGATGCAGCTAACAGTTGTTAGAGCCAGAATTTGCCCTATGTCTGTCCTCAAAGCCAGTAAGCCTAATACTAAATTTTAATTACAGATATCAAAACTTTTACTGAGGTTGTCCTCCCTCAAATTCATTCCCCTCTTCATGCATCCCACTGACACTGCTCTAGTTCAGAGAGATCTTCATGTCTCATCACCTTAACTGTTACAATGATGACCTAACTGGGCCCTTCTCCAGGCTTTCCTTTCTCCGATCCGTTCTTACTTTTACCGGCCAAACTTCCTGCCGTTCAGCTTCACATGTGCTCCTAACCATCAATGATTCCCAGTTCTGACTGAATTAAGTCCAAATACATCAGACTTTTCTGCAATATTCTCAATAACCAGGTGAGAATCCTTCCTTTCATTCTTATTTTCCAGTTTAGTCCTGCATTTTTCATACTTCAGTAACCTGGATTATCCAAGATCTCCTGGATAATACCAGCTACCTTAGACAAGCCGGGCAGTGCCCTGCTGTGCTGCCTTCAACAACAGTGCCCTGTATACTCTCCCCCCAACCTTCCACCACTCACTCAGCCTCGTCAAAACTTTACGCATATTCTGGGGCCTCAACTCAAATATCACTTCATCAATAGAACCTTTTCTGATCTTTCAATAATTGCTGATCATTTCTGATCAATGATCTTTGTGATCATTCTTTCCTGGTGATATCCATAGCTATTTATTTTTGCCTTCATTATGATACATTTCACTTCCTGACATATACTATCTTAGACTTCCATTTTACTGAAAGTAAATATTAAGTCTTATTTAGTAAGCATTCCAATGAACTGAATATAGTACTAGGTACAGCTAACACTTACATAGGACTAATTATTAATATCTCCCAGGCATTGTTCTAAGATCTCTTACATTATTAACCCAAACAACAAACCTATGAGGTAGGTGTGATAGGCAGTGTCTGAGATAGTCTGCAATGATTCCTGCCTCTTGGTTCACATCTATCTATAATTACCTCTTCTTGAGTGTGGGCTGAACACAGGAACTTGCTTCTAGTGAATACAATATGGCAAAAGTAAAGGGATGTCACATTTGCAGTTTGGTTATAAAGAGACTGTGGCTTCCATCTTGTGCTTCCCCTTTATTTGCTTGAGAGAAGCCAGCTACCATGTCATGAATTGTGTTATAGAGAGGCTCACACGGCAAAGAACTGAAAGAGGCTTCTGGCCAACTACCAGAGAGGAACTGAGGTCCTCAGTGCAATAGTCCATGAAGAACTGAATCCTGCTAAGAACCATGTGAGCTAGGAAGCAGATTCTCACCCAGTCAAGCCTTCAGGTGAAACCACAGCCCTATCTGACATCCTGCATGCAGCCTTATAAGAGACCTGGCAACAGAGGCACCCACCTAAGCCACACTTGGATTCCTGATTCAAAGTTTTGTGGTAATTTGTTATGCTGCTTATATATAATACAGTATTATTATTATTCCTACTTTTCAGATGAGAATACTGAGGCTTATGAACCTAGTGACAGGAGGATTCAAACCAGGACAGTATAGCTCCAGAGTCTTAATCACAAAGCTAGATTATCTCATAAATGAATGAATTAAAGTTCTTTCCCTAAATTGGACCACTGACTATAATATCACCAAATTATTAAGAGTTGACCGCAAAAGGGTTTGTAGTACCCTGACTCACAAGTATACTGATGGGAGGGTCTCTGTTTATATCAGACAGGCTTGTATTAAACACATACATTTCAATATGCATTTATCTCTAACTTTCTTTTTTTTTTTTTTATCTCTAACTTTCTATGTAAAACTTGGGTCACCTGTGTAGCTTTACTCAGATGTATGTTAACTTATATTTGAGAGCTCTGTTTACCTCAGTTTAAATGTGGAGCTTAAAACATAGTTGGCGCTAGGAATGGTGAGGCTAAAGGAAGCTTTGGAATCTTATTAGTCTGGACATGAAGCCCACTTCTGACAATTTATGCTGTGTAATATTGGGCAAGGTACATAACCTCTCTGAGCTATGGCTACCAATGTACGATGGGAATAACAATAGTATTTACCTTAAAGAGATGTAGGTTTAGTTTCTGATGTAATTAAATTGCACATGGCAGTACAATTTAAGGCCTTTTTCTTTTTAAGGCATTGCTCAAATCCTATGTCTTTAACAAGTTCTTCCTTGGTCACAAAAGTTAAAAACGGCCAATTCCTCTTTTGAATTGCCCTGGCATTTATCTGTCCTAGTCATGTGATACATAATGATTACAATATCTGTTATAAGGCAAGAAAATATCTTAATATCTTCATGATAGTCAATTAGTCATTCATTCAAAAAATCTTAACTGAACACCTGCACCCTGTGCCTTAGTAATAAGAGAGTCCCTAACACAGTGTTCTGAATAAAGAAAGTGGTCAGTACATATCTGTTGGATTAATAAACATTCACTATTAGACCATTTTACCATCACAGGAAAAAACCTGACTCCTTTCTGATGCATTTGGAAAATAACTGTCCTGGTATGCTTGACAACATCTTGAGAAGTAGAGGAATGACCCAGCTGACTCCCTGAGTCCATGTCTCAGGTCAGAGTCTATATAGAATGCAGCAGTGGTGTCATCCTCACCTATCTTCATCTCTGCAACGTAGGAGGAAAGTTTGCAACTACATTTTTCATACGCCTTGGGCCTTTACATTTGGCCTATGACAAGCACTCCCACAGACTGAAGATCACTTCCCAGTGGCAACTGTAGGCAGAAAGCTTAGATTATCTGAGGTGTGGCCTGCCTTTGATTTCTGAGGACTTCTACTAAGAAACACCCACTATGTGCTACACACAGCTGAGGTCATTGGCTGCAGCTTCCCTGCAAACCCTGTATCATTGGATTTCCTGCAATACTTCCTGAAAGGCCTCCTGACTTCATCCACTCAGAATTTCCAAAAGTTATATAATCCTTTAATTCTGTATATAGTAATTTCTAATTTCTAACCCAAAATACTTTGATGGCTTCTGTTTTCCTGATTGAACTCAGACTGATAGACCAGGCTATGATTTGGTGACTTAGTAGTAACAATAGTATAATTCATTAAACAAAAAATCATTCCCCAATAGAGAATTCCTCTCAATTATTTTTCCCTAGGAGAAAGGGCACTTAAAGCAATTATGAAAGCTGTTAAGTACCCTTCTAGTATCAGTGAATTATGTTACTATACCTACTCTTAATGAATTTATTATTTATGATTTCCAATAGCCCTTATAATTCTTACTTATTTGGTGAATAAAAGCTATGGAAGAATTGAAAGTCATAGCACAATATGATACAAATTACAATGAAAAATACATATCTGTCCCTAATATCATAGCTTATGGCTCAGACTGCACAGCTAGACTGCCTGAGTTCAAATTCCAGCTCTTCCACTTATTGGACCACTGTGCTTCAGTTCTTTCCTCTGTAAAATGGGAATAAGACCATCTAGGGGATAGACACCCTTGAAGCTCTGACTTGGGCAAGGCAAAGGCAATATGTGTAACCTAAACATTTGTACCCCTATAACATGCTGAAATAAGAAAAATAAGTAAGTAGTAAAAATTTTAAAAGAGACCTCATAGGGTAGCTGAATGGAATAAATGAGTTAATATGTGAAAAATGCTTAAAATAGTGACTGGCACTATAATAAACGCTAGATACATGGTTACTGTGCCTGTATTGTTATTATTATTATTATTAGTTACAACAGAAGAGAAGATGGTCAGGATCTTAAATCCCCAAATTCTCAGCTCACTGCCATTTGCTGCCATGAATTCCTGATGATAGATATACATGGAACATGAGGAACTTGAAGCAAGTACACACTTTATAACAGTTTCCTACCCTGGCAAACTTGGCAGTACCCATCAAAGGTGTCTTTTTTATTCTCTCGCATAAGCTTAGACTAGAGCAGGAATGTTACCTCTCATTCCCTTTTCCATAGACCCGCCCCCCCAATTCTGATCTCTCTCTCTCTTTCTCTCTCTCTCTCTCTCTGTTTGACATGGCCTTAACTCATAGCTAAGGCTTAAAAATAATATATGCTTAACATTTATTTACCTTGTATTATATGCCAGATAATATGCTAAACATTCTATATACATCAAAGCCTCATGACACCCTGATAAGATAGATATTACTATCACCACCCCACCCCTGCCAATTTTTAAAAAAGATATAAAACTAAGCCCAGGAAAGATGATCATCGTGCCCAAGGGAACACGGCTAGTAATAGATAACGCTGTTTATATTCATAAAGTCAGATTCAAGAACCCTTGCTCTTAACTGCCACACACATGTTCAGGTGGTTACATTGTTGATCCCATGATTTCCACAACAGTGGAGGGAAAAGCATTTTCTAAAATCAATGAAATTATTAAAACTCCTGAATGTTCCCTTTGTCCTCAGAAAACTGCATTTGTAACTCAGTTTGTCTATTATGCATGTTCTTTTACTTAAGGGGAAGAAAAGGTTATGTACTTAAAAAAAGGTGAGGAAGCCATTGGAGGATGCTATAAATTTATTCTGTCAGGCAGGCCGAATTGTGTGACAGTCAGAGACACGACTTGATGCAGAGATGTGAAGTGTGACTTTTTTGACTGTCACACTGGATGAGATGGATGGATTTTGGAACACATCCCAGGAAGCTGAGACACTCATGTGGTCAAGTGTTGGTCTCTCTGATCAAATTTGACTTGCTGTCTCCGAAGTTGTTGGATTTTGCCAGCCCTCCAGATGCTGCATTGTGTTTTTGCAAACACAGTTGGTTTGACACCATCTGCAAGACCCTGCATTGGTCCTAGCACTAGGAGCCATTGTTTCCTGAGGAATTAATGGACATTCTCACATTCTACCTGTGTTAATTGAGTTATTTTCACACATGCTAATGTGTTGGTTACCCAGGGCCTAGTTCTCACTTACACACTCTGTGCTAGATATGCATATAAATGGGAGAAATCCTGGAACTTGCTGCCAAAATCCAGATAGCCTACTATTCAGGAAATAAGAACAGCTAGTGTTTGAAGAAATTATGTTTCCACAGATAAACATGCAGAATTCATGTTTTGAGGAGTAATCTAGTGTGAGATCATGTAGATACCCACTACATAAAGAATCTCATCCTGAGTAAGTCATTTGATTTACTTACAATTTAGTTTTTAGTGTGGTATGCATTGAGACAATAATATTTTTCCATGCTCACAAGTTATTTCACTCTAACATTACCATGGAGCAAAATGCCGGAAAATTAGCGTGAATCTGGGCTCCCATTCAAAAATGTTTAGTTAATGAATTACCCAAGGTACTTGGTTGTAAGGAAATTCCACTCATCTGCTGCAGTAGATGCTCTCTCATTAGCAGCAAATGGGAGTAACAGTTGCCCAATTAACCCAAAAAAGCAACTAAAGTGAGATATAGTTAAAAAGATTGTACATCCTAAACATTTCATTTAAACTTAAAATGTATGACTATGAATTACTTCACCAATATATTGATAAAGAATCAAATATTTTTCATTTCTGTATGTGCCTTTTCATTGAATGTGGATCTATCTGCTGATTGACATGTCCCTTCATCTTTCTTGAATAAACCACATCCACAAGGCATTTTGTATGAATTCTAATTTAGGTTTCTTCAACTTATAGAGACATACAGCAATCTGAGTGAGGTATCCATACATGTTTTTAGAAAACATGTTTTTCCAAAGCACTCAAATTGGTTGTGACAGAAACATAATCTTTTCTGCACTCATATTTCATGGATATCAAAGTAATTAAAATTGTAAGTAATTTTATGTGGTTAAAACATCAAGTAAAAATGGCATACAGACTTGGGAACAAACACAACTAACTCTTAACAAGCATGCAACTCATCACGTAGAAACAGAAGTGTGTGGGATCCCTAGCAAGCAGCATACTGGCCATCGGCACTCTGTGTGCTATGGTCATTTGTCAGCATGTTTTACAAAAGCAACAGAAAGAGAATCCAACAACTTGATTGTGCATTCCTACATACTTGCCCTGACTATATGTACATATGACCTTCTATAAAGTGCTAATTATGTAGGATTTGATTATCTGGCTCTTTGTCTGACCAAAACTGCAAAAGGAAAAAAATGTCCACTTGGCATTAACCTCAAAGATTCACAACATGGCTGTAAATACGCACTTAGAAAAATTATGGATCATCCATGCTATTTATATTACACAGTAGGATAGCAGGTTTCAGCATCTGAAGAATTATTAGCCATCCAAAATGTATCTTATATAAAATGTTCAAGATTGTTATATGCATTCTAATTGCAACACAACTAGAATTATATTTTCATCCTTCCCTCAGGCCTGGAGAATGAAGAACATTTTCAATATTTACTAGTTATCCCAATAGGTTGAAGACAATGAATACATCATAACTTTCAAAAGGTGTCTAACTGTACTGGTTTTCCTTTCCATTGCAGCATTTATGCAAGACATACCCTACATGTTTCAGGAAGAGAAAATGCTCACCTACCCAAATAATACCTCTCAGGTAGGTAAATATTCATATAAGCCCATTAGAATTCCAGGGCATAGCCTTTTCACTAATACTTAACTCAAAATCAGATAAACCCCATGGATAGAGATGGAGAAAATAATCCATTAATAGATATTTACTGAGGGCCTGCCATGTGAAAGGAATAATGTTTGGGATGTGGGAGTATCAGCCAATGTCACACATTTCCTGAAAATCCTAGAGGCAGTCACTTTAGTTAAAGAGTTGCCCATCTCACTGATAAAATGTGACCACATACATTTAAAACCTTTGTTTAAAAATTGTGAAAATGGGACCCTGGAGCTACCATTTTGAATATTTCCCTACAGATTACAAAAGAACTAACAGTTCCACAGTCTCCAGGGATTATGGGAATTTTTAATTTGTTAGAGGATAACTTGGCTACCAAAAGTTCCCCTATTTCATTCTCCATATTTTTGTGATCAAGAAATATTTTATACAGATATTTTGCTTAAGAGCCTAACTCAGAATGCAAGTTGATAGAAAATTCAACAAAAGAGATAAGAAATTATACTTTAACATAAAATTTCTAACATGACATGCTATTTATCTGTTTAATACTTCTTGCTGTGCACAACACAAAATCAGTTTGTCATAACCTTAAAGCATTTTTTTCTGGTTCTGAAAGCTCCAAAATAAACTGCCATTCTTTTACTTTCTCAAGCATAAAATAAAAACCAAATTTTTTTCTTGGAAAAGATGAATTACCCTAGCTTGACAGAGGGTAATTAGCATACTCAATGCAACTTAAGAGAATGGGTTGACAAGCACAAAGAAGACTAAGAAAACATGGGCACATTTTGCATGTGTTTTAATACATAAATGATTAAAAACATAACTATATATGTTAATTGCCACCAACTGCAATACAAGCCTATTGGAAGACAATATTAAGTCATGGAAAACAGTACATCTTTAATTATTTGTCTATTCTATAAACAAGTTTAATTGGAATCTAAAAACAGCAAGGGACGAAAGCTCAGTTCATTAGGGACCAACTAACTGTAAAGGGCAGATAAAAACCTTTTGTCTGATACAGATGTACCTCCCGAGCACCATCAGAGAGCACCAGGCAGCACACTAATCAGTAATAAGAGGTGTTCTCATTATTAAGCTTATAAAGCATAAACCAGGTCACCACAAGCTTTGAAGGTACTGATCATCAATTATTTCGCTAATTGTTTGTTCTGTTTGCATGTCTCAGGGTAAAAGGAAAAAGTCACTGAAGCGAAAAAGAGACACCAATAATTGCTACCTCAGTGACAGTTGGTTTTTAGTATCTCATTATTTATGATTTGTTTTGTTGTGCATATGTGACTTTAAGTCTACTGTATTAATGTATACCCAAGAAACCTACTGTGTAACACTTGCAAAAGAATTACACAAATTAATCAGCAAACCCAGGCATAGACTCTGCCCTGCAAAGTCCTGCAAGACTGTTATTACTGTGTGAGTATGTGAGTGCATGTGTGTGTGTGTGTGTGTGTGTGTGTGTGTGTGTGTGTGTGTGTGCGTGAGACAGAGGGTGTGCGTGTAAATTCAAGAACCCTCACTTAATGTGTTGAGCTTTTTGCTTTTGAGGAAGTGCTATGTAGCATGTTGAAGCATAAAATGTCAAACTTTCTCTGGCCACTGTCATTTTGTTTACAAGAATAACAAGGTTTTCAGACTGTTCTAGAAAGTGGATTAAACCTCTTTAAAGAACAACAATAACAACTTTAGTATAATTACTAAGTTGAAGTTAACATGAGGTAATGAAGCTGGAATGTCAAGTGATTCCATAATAAGATTTAATTTTCTTAGTCCTAGCCATAAAGATAAGAGGTACCTTAGGATAAAGACATCACTTGCTTAGAGGCTGGGGAGTCATCAGACCACAAGGCAGCCATATCTGGCCATTTATAAGCTTCTAAGGCAACACTTCTATTTTATTCTTCCTCCTGTTCATTAATGTTCCATTAACAGATTAAATATTACCTGAAACTCAAGGCTACGTTAGTAAATGTAAAACTGAAAACAGAACAAATTTACTAATAAAGAATGTTTTTAAATGTGTACATAGAGCTACACATTTATACTTCGTAAAGCTTGGGAAAATTGAAGTTGATGTTTGATTATGTATTTATTATGCCAAAGAAAATACCATTTTGTCTACATTATACTTCAAAAAAGTCAAGAGAACTTTTCTTTGTGGAGGACATCTTTCAAGGTCCTTTTGTCCCCATCTGACTTCACTCTGCTAAGAGTACAAAAAAACGATGGAGCTTTGCTTTTAAAGAGCGAATTTTTTCATGATATTAAACTGAAGTATTTAGATCCTCAGTAAAGAGCATTAATGGTTGCTGTTTAGAAGAAAAAAAGTAAATAATTACTGTTGAAGTAAACATTAGTCAGTTCTAGCAATGGACAAAGGCCATTCCCTTCTCAATGGAATCAACTTTTTCTGAGCAAACTATCCTAAAATGATTAAACTGATATGAGAACATTTCTTATTCCAAAGAAAGTAAAGCCCAATTTTCCTTCTAAATACGGGGGAAAAAAAAGAAGTTATTAAAAGATACCTGGTTTCCTTGCAAAATTAACATGGGAAAAAGAGTTGTTTAAGTACTTTGTAGAATAGATTTTAGGTAACTGCACCTGTACTGTGGAAAATTACTCTTCAATTACGCATAGTAATTAGACTTGTTGTTTAACTGTTATGAAAAACCTGCAGTGTGTTAGAAGGTATACGCAACTTGCGTAAAGAGTCTATCATTGGGGGTAGGTAAGGGAAGATGATTTGAGACAGAAAGTAGAAGAAATGAGGAACCTACTGGAGAACAGGTCTTTGTATAGTACTTAACCCACACAAAGTGAGAAAATATTTAAAACAATGTACTTACGATGTACCTGGCATAGCATTAAAAATCACTAATGCACGGTTCTAAGTGGTAATATATAGTTACTAATGGTCTATATATTACTTTAAATTTGAGTTTCTGGACTCTGCCTAGGCTGATTTTAAAATTCATTTTTTATGAGACAAAAGTAAAACTTAAGGCATGTTCTGGTCATAAAATAGGTACAGTGAATATTAACCTAGTAATTTTTAGATATTGCTTAGTGACAAACTCTTTATTCCTAAGGCTCAAGGTTTCAAATGATATGATTGACAATGAATAACAAAAACTCACGCATAGCTTTCATTCCACTCCAGTCGTCACCCACATGCCTCCAGACGAATCCGCACAGTTTAGAAACATTTAGTTTTGGGCACATATAGCAACTCTCCTTGACAGTATAGATGGCATTGAAAACGAAATCATGACTAAAATGAAACAAAAGGAAATAAATATGATTAAGATCATTAGGTTACAATATCCATATTCCATGAAATCTGTGAGAGAGGACCCCATTCAAGGGTGTTTCCTTTTGTCTTATTCCCTTCTATATTTCTATCATTATCTGTATTTCTATTATCATCATTGTAATCATTGTCCTCAACAATAATAAAATAGATTTATCAAGCACCTGCTTGATAACTGCTGTAACAGAAATTGAACTGAACACAAAGTTTGATTTAATATTTATTTAAAAACTAAAATCATCAAATCATATCTATTAACACCAATTGATAAAATCTAGGCTTCGTGAACTCTAGCATCTTTCTTTTACTTACACTATTCTCAGATCAATTGTAAACTAATTATTTGTTTCTAAAAAGATCCTTTTACATTTCTCTCTCCCCTTCACAGTATCAGTGACTGAGTGACATTGAGCACCACAAGCTCCCAGTTGAAAGTAGTGGTTGCAGTTAATTACTGATACTAATGTGAAACCCACATTGCATGCTTTCTGTAAGTTTAAGGCTCATAACTGAGGTGTCTATGTTTTCTGCCTTCAATTTTAGCCTTTCAGTGAGATAGGAAGCATGATTTAAAAACATCACCTCCCTCAGGACTGATTGTGCCTTAGAACTCCCACTGAAGTGAATAGGTGCTTTGTGTACACTCGGACTGGACTCATAATGAGCAGAGTTGATGAGAATCCAGCTTTCCTAGGATGACTAGTGCTGAGTCTTCAAGGTCATTCATCATTTTAATCTGAGAAGGGAGACCCTTTATTTGCTCTCTCTTCTCAAATAGGTACACAATTAAAGGAGGAATTATTCCTCCCAGTGGCAGTCACTTTATTAACAAAGGGCATGTTGAGCCCCCATCTCCTCTCATTGCCAGATGGTCTGTATGCCCAAGCAACTGAAGGCAGCCTCAATGAATATCTTACTTTTTTTCCCTCAGAAGTGCTGGCTCTATTACTTCTCTGCTGGCAAAATGTGAAAGAAAATCCTCCTTGTAGGTTTGCACCACATTATTTAATTTTTTCTATAAACTATGAGTCAACAAAAACAAAAGTGGTACCTTTTAGGTTGTCTATCCAATAATTAGGTTCAAATTAACATTTTTTTAGATTTTGAAAATACAAGATTATGCATACTTAGAACTGTCTGCTGTAGTCTGGACAGAGTTACAGTTATTGCAAAGTAGAGAAGAGGCTTTCATCCCAAATAGCATGTTTCTTATCAACTGTCATCAAACATACCCAAATAGCAGCACAACGCTCATATAATCTGTAAAATGTACTAACTAATAGAATTCTGAACTTCTGACAATGTCATTAAACCTAACCCTAATGAAGTTCTCATTGTGTCCTAAATATGATTTAACTGAAAGATATCCCTTTTTTCCCTTAGAATATTATGGGGGTATAAACGTTTTGGTTACATAAATTACTTCTGTACCATTAAAGTCAAAGTTATAAGTGTGCCCATCCCCAGAGTGTGTACTGTACCCATTAGGTGTGAATTTACCCAATCCCTCCTCCCCACTCCCACCTGCTTGATTTCCGATGAATGTTATTTCCATATGCACATGTAAGTAAGTGTTGATAAATTAGTTCCAATTTAATGGTGAGTACATGCGGTATTTGTTTTTCTATTCTTAGGATACTTCACTTAGAAGAATAGTCTCCAGTTCCATCCAAGTTAATACAAGAGTTATTAGTTCATCATTTTTTATGGCTGAGTAGTACTCCATGTTATACATATACCATACTTTATTAATCCACTCATGTATTGATGGGCACTTGGGTTGTTTCCAAATCTTTGCAATTATGAATCGTGCTGCTATAAACATTGGAGTGCAGGTGTCTTTTTTACAGAAGGTCCTTTTTTTTCCTTTGGGTAAATATCCAGTAGTGGGATTGCTCAATCAAACGGTAGTTCTTCTTTCAGTTCTTTGCGATATCTCCATACTATTTTCCACAGAGATTGCACTAGTGTGCAGTCCTACCAGCAGTGCATTAGTGTTCCTCTCTCCTAAGTAAGGAGGGAAAAGCCCTCTACAGGGAGAACTATGAAACACTGAGGAAGGAAACAGCAGAGGACATAAACAGATGGAAAAACATACCATGCTCATGGGTCAGCAGAATCAACATTGTTAAAATGTCTATACTACCCAAAGGGATCTATAGATTCCATGCAATCCCTATTAAAATACCAACATCATTTTTCACAGATCTATAAAAAGTAATTCTACACTTCATATGGAACCAGAGAAGACCCTGTATAGCCAAAGCAGATGCAAGCAAAAAGGACAAATTGGTAGGCATCAATTCACCAGACTTCAAGCTATACTACAGGGCTATAGCAACCAAAACAGCAAAGTACTGGCACAAGAACAGAGACATAAACCAATGGATGAGAACAGAGAACCATCTGATCTTTGACAAAGCAGACAATGACATACGAATCCCTATTCAAAAAATTGTGCTGGGAAAATTGGATAGCCACATGTAGAAAACAGGAACAGGATTCGCACCTGTCACCTCTCAAAAAATCAATGCATGATGGATAATAAGCTTAAACCTAAGGCATGAAACCACAAGAATTCTAGAAGAAAATGTTGGAAAAACTCTGCTAGATATTGGCCTAGGCAAAGAATTTATGAAGAAGACCCCAATGGCAATCACAGCAACAACGAAAATAAATGAATGGGACCTGATCAAATTAAAAAGCTTCTACACAGCCAAGGAAACAATTATTAGAGCAAATAGACAACCTAAAGAATGGGAGAAAATATCTGCATGCTATACATGTGATAAAGGGCTGATAACTAGAATTTATAAAGAACTCAAGCAAAACAACAAGAAAAAAAATCAAACAACCCCATTAAAAATTGAGCAAAAGACATGAACAGAAACTTTTCAAAAGAAAATAGATTAATGGCCAGGAAACATGAAAAAATGCTCAACATCTCTAATGATCAGGGAAATGCAAAACAAAACCACAGTATCGCTTAATTCCAGTGAGAATGGATTTTATAAGAAAGTCCCAAAATAACAAATGTTGGTGTGAAAAATGTTCTTGATGCCAAAAAGTTCATAGAGAGGCTGGAAAAATGTACGGAGCACATGGCTATTTGATGACCACAAACTCATTGTACTACATTTTCTAAATAGGAAGGAAATGACCTAAAATTAGGTTAAACATAATGGCACTGATGCCAACATGCCCCCTGATGCACTATTCTGGACTGGGGTTTGCTGCGGTGGAAAACAAAAAATGCAAACAAAAACAAAAGTAAACAATTAACAAAACCCCTCAGACATGGTTATTTCTGCATGGAGTTTCCTAAGCAAAGTGGCTTTAGAGAAGCCTTAGTGTCTCTAAACTCTCATACTTCTTACCTGTAGTATAAGTATAATAATATTATTTCTTGGCAACATTATTTTGAGGAACAAAGAAAGATATGGTGAGAATTAAATGAGATAACATATGTTAAACACCTAACAAAATTGCTCACACATATTAGGCGCTTAATGAAAGTTACTTCTCTCCCCCAAAAAGATCTATATAAATATTATTTACAGATAATATTACTTTTCCTGGGAAGAATTACAGGGTAATAATTAAAAGAATGGGCTCTAGAGTCCAACAGTCTAGATTTAATATGAGCTGACCACTTAATCTCTGTGACCTACGTACCTCCTCAGCAAAAACTACACAGCAAGACCACCTTAGCTTATTCTTGTCCTAAGTTCTCTGACTGATACAAATCAGACATTTGAGAAAATTTAAGAACACTAAGAAGTGTAGCTCAGAGAATCAGCAGCAGGTCAACTCTGTGGCCAGTTCCATTATGTACTTGTACCCCAGTACTGTGACTTATGATGGTTCCCTCAACTCTTCCTACCACTGTGTTGTTTGGTCCAACTAAGCCCCAGCTTTGGCCTAGATAATGCTTGCTCTTCTTTAAGCCCCAAACTCAGAAGCACACTTAATGTCTACCCCTGCCATCTTGAGCTCCCAAAAGGTGGTTCCTAGTAGTACCTTCATATCTCTTTAGCATGGCCAATTGCACCCATGGGCCCCAAAAGCTGAGAGTGAGTTTCCAGATACAAAAGAGGAGATATTTATAGATAATATCTAATTCTATTTGAAGATAAGTGAAGATTCTTGGGGAAAGACTTGACCTTGGCCTGGTTAAATTTAAGATGCATATTATATATAAACAAAGATAAGAAGAACTATAAGAGGCAGAGAATTTTTTCTTGTTGATTTTTTTAAGTTCTAGAGAGATTCTTGTTACCAGCCCTTTATCGGATGTGTAGAGAGCAAATATTTTCTCCCATTATGTAGGCTGTCTATTCACTCTAATGATAGTTTCCTTGGCTGTGCAAAAGCTTTTTAATTTGATCAGATCCCATTTATTTATTTTTGTTGCTGCGTTGATTGCTTTGGGGGTCTTCTTCAAAAATTCTTTGCCTAGGCCGATGTCTGAAGGGGAAGGGCATACCTCTAACCCTTGTTGGGTGAGGCAAAGACATAAAATGTAACCAAAATGTTTGTACCCTCATAATACCCTGAAATAAAAATTGAAAAAAAAAGAAGCAGAGAATTTAGCAGAGGACTTTGATTCCAACTTTCATTGAAGGAAGCAAAAAGTAATGATACCTACACACGAAATAGTCACATTTGTATTTTTGTAGTCTGTATTTCTTCCTACATAATTTTAAGGAAAGGAAAAATAGAACACAGTTACACCTGTGTACTATTTTATTTGAAAAGATAGTGGATACCTTGTGGCTTATCCTGTGTAGTTTCTTTACAGTCTTTACTTTTACTATTACTTAAATTTTTATGCCTTAACTTCCCAATTGGATTACATATTCACTTAGAGATGAACAGGTTTCTCATATTTCCCAGTGTAGTGATTGCGATTAAGAGAATGGACTTTGTCAACAGATTTGGGTTTGAGGCCAAACTCCCCATGAAATATGTAACCTTAGGTAAATTACTTAACTGCCCTGACTCTTTGGGGAATAATAATAATACTATGTACATACAGGGTTCATTGTGTCCTCCAAAGATTCATGTCCCACCCAGACCTCAGAATGTGACTGTATTTGGAAATAGGGTTGTTGCAGATACTACTAGTACTCTCTAAAGTAGCATGAGCTCTTAATCTAATTTGTCTAGGGTCCTCATAAGAGAACACCACACGAACACACAAACACAGAGGGATGATAGCCATGTGACAACACAGACAGAGATGAAATTATGCAGCTGCAAGCCAAAGAATGCCAAGGACTATCAGAAACCACCAGAAGTTAGGAGAAAGGCATGGAAAAAATTCTCTGAGTCCCCAAAAAGGAATAAACCCTCATGACACCTCAATTTTGGACTTGCAGCCCGAGGTGTGACAGCACACATTTTTGTTGTTTCATGCCACTCAGTTTCTGGTAATTTATTATGGCAAACCTAGGAAACTAACACAACTTAATTCATAAAACGCTTACAAATTTTAATGGAAATAGTGTTTGTGGAGTGTTTACCATGATGCCTAACACACAGTAATCATACAATAAGTGTTAGCTCTTAACTATTCACTAAGAGAATGAGAGTCAATACGAATATACCACCACACTGTCCTTCTCTTTATTCAAACATTTCACTAAGTAGAGAATAAGGCAATCAGAATTCTTCTCTAATTTAGAATGAAGCATATAATTATAGAAGAACATTAAATGTTGTTGGTTGTAGTTTTTTGGTGTTCTATATTAGCAATTTTAAGGAATGAGGCCAAAATGAACTGACTGAACTGAAAAAGGAAAAGGAATTTTTTTTAAAAATGGTTGTTGAACCAGAGGGTTGCAAAGCTGGGAAAACATAGGCCAAACAAAATCTTGAGGCAGGAAGTATATAACCACAGAGCAATTGCTGGGGAAGCAATAAAAAGAAACCAAATCTGAGCAGTTATTAATAAATGAGAGAAGAAAAATTCATGATGGAAGGCCAAAAAAACAGAAAGACTAGGAGCAAGAGTACAGATTTCAGCAAACAAAGAGGCTTTCAGATACATTTTATTTATCCTATGGCCACTTTTAAAAATATAATCCTCATTTATTTTTTTCCTCTAAAATCTTATTTTCAGGAATAATAAATTTTGAAAATATAGAGGAGCACAAAAATAAAAAGCACCATAATACTCTGAGACAGAACCTATTTACAGTTCAATAAATTAAGTTTCCTGAAAACAGAAACCCTGTCTGTCTTGTTCACTGAATTCCCTGTGCCTGGCAGCAGGAAGTATGCAATAAATACTCATTATATGACAAAATGAACTTGTTTAGGTATATTTCCTTCCTTCTCAGGAAGGAAATATACCTTCCCAAATGTATTCATTTGGGAACTGGGATTGTCTGTTGTTCCACTGAGAACCCAAGCTCCAGCTTCCTTGTTTCATCCATTCCTATTTTACAAGTATCATCAGGACAGCCACTGCATACTCTGAAAAAGTTATTACAACACTATTTTGATGGACACTAGTGGCAAATGATAGTTCAAGTTTTATTGTATATTCCAATTCATAGCCAAATTCCTCTAAAGGTAAACCATCTTGTAATTTTTCAGCTACATTTTTTTATCCTCTCTTTGTGCCACCTATGATTTATTCCATGTAAATAATTTTCCAAACAAGAAGAAAAGAAAAAAAATTCCCATTTCCTAAGGAAAGTTCAGATTTCCCAAAAATAATACAAACCCATAATGGAAAATCACTGATGGAAAGCCATAAATTATTGGTATGTAAACCAAAGTCTCAGGTTGGTTGTTCTAGCTGATACTTATTAAACAGATCCAGTTATTTAAAGGGGAAAAAAATCTTTGAAAATATATAAAAGCAATGATTTTTCATGAAGTATTGCAGTTATTTCTCATGAGAATAAACTCAAGAAAGCAAATCAGAAAATAAATCCCTGGAGAAAGAAGTTGTATGCCCCAAACACTGAAGGAAAAAGGTATAAAATGAAATTAAAACATCTTAGCTCTAACATAATTCAGTCTATTTTGTGTTCTAAATTTTACCACCTTTAGGGAATGATACTTTCATCCAAGGCTCAAAGCTGTACTGTAAAACTTATTAGAAAAGGTTTCTTAGAGATGTTTCTAACATGAGCAAAATCAGAGAATGTCTCTTTAAATTATACACTTTCAATATGAAGCCATTGCAGAAGACTGGGTTCTGCACTTGAACTAAATGGAAAAAAAAGCTTGAGATTTTCCCACTGTTTTTTGTTAGAAAGTAATTTAATTTTATCTAATTCAGACAAATGAGATTTAACAGTCAGTTGATAAATATGATGTTATGTTGGTCTTGCATTGTTATAAACTTATTTGTCATTTTAAATGTTTATTAATTCCATAAAAAGTTTAATCATACAATATAATGCAAAATATCCTAAGTCATTATGGAACTAGATACAGTCCCTGACATTAAAAAAATTTTTTGAACATTTTTTATGAGGCAGGTAGTCAACAGTATCACCTCAATTATTCTGTTGAATTAACTAAATAATGGAAATTAAGCTTCAAGTAGTTGCTGCTGCCACTATTAAATTTTATCATTAATTAAAACAATTTGCTTGAGCAATTCATGATTATGTCTTAAAAACAGAAAAAAGAAAATATTAAACTAAAATTGATACAATTCCATCACCCAGTGAAAAGCATTGTTATACTTTCACCTTTTTCCCCTTAAGAATAAATATACACATTCCTAACAGACCTAACCTAACCTAACCTAATAGACCTGAACCTAACAGAAATTACAGAACATTTTATCCAACACTTGCAAAACAAACATTTTCATCAGCACATGGAACATTCTCCAGGATAGACTATATGTTAGGCCAAAAAACAAGTCTCAAAAAGTGTTTTTTTTTTAATTTCAAAATATTATGGGGTAAAAATGTTTTTGATTACATAGATCAATTTTTTTATACATGAGTCAGGGTTATAAGTGTGCCTATCACACAGATAGTGTTCAGTGTAACCATTATGTAGGTTTTCACCTATCCCCTCCTTCCCCCTTCCAACTGCTTCATTTCTATTGAGTTTTACTTCCCTCTGTGAACATGTGTGCTCATCAGTTAGGTCCAGTTTAATAGCAAGTACATGCGGTATTTGTTTTTCCATTCTTTAGATATTTTACTTAGGATAATGGTCTCCAGTTCCACCCAAATTGTTGCAAATGGCATTAATTCCTTCTTTCTGGCTGAGTAGTATTCCATTGTCTGTGTGTGTGTGTGTGTGTGTGTGTGTGTGTGTGTGTGTATTAATGCACTCACGAATTGATGGGCACTTGGGTTGATTCCACATCTTTGCAATTGTGAATTGTGCTGCAATGCACTTTGAGTGCAGGTGTCTTTTTGATAAAATTACTTCTTTTCCTATGGGTAGATACCCAGTAGTGAGATTGCTGGATCAAATGGTAGGTACACTTTTAGTTCTTTGAGGAACCTCCATATTGTTTTCCACAGAGATTGTAGTAATTTGCAGTCTCACTAACAGTGTATAAGCTTTCCTTTCTCTCTGCATCCATGCCAGCATCTACTGTTTTTGGACTTTTTGATAAAAGTCATTCTAACTGGGCTAAGGTGATATTTCATTGTGGTTTTAATTTGCATTTCCCTGATGATTAGTGACATTGAGCACTTTTTCATCTGTTTATTGGCCATTTATCTATCTTCTTTTGAAAAGCTTTATTGGCCATTTGTCTATCTTCTTTTGAAATGCTTCTGTTCATGTCTTTTGCCCATTTTTAATGGGATTGTTTGTTTTTTCTTGCTGATTTGCTTGAGTTCTTTGTAGATTCTGGTTGTTAGCACTTTATCAGATTTATAGTTTATGAATATGTTTTCCCATTCTGTAGGTTGTCTATTTGCTCTGTTGATTATTTCCTTAGCTGTGCAGAAGCTTTTTAATTTAATCAAGTACCATTTATTCATTTTTGATGTTGCTGTGATTGCTTTTGAGGTCTTCTTCATAAATTCTCTGCCTAGACCGATATCTAGAAGAGTTTTTCCAACATTTTCTTCTAGAATTCATATGGTTTCATGCCTTACACTTAAGCCTTTTATCCATTTTGAATTACTTTTTGTGAGTGGTGAGAGAAATCAAAATCCTATCAAGTATCTTCTCAAACCACAATGGAATAAAACTAGAAATCAATAACAAGAGGAACTCTATAAACTATACAAATACATGGAAATTAAACAGCATGCTCCTAAACAACCAATAGGTCTAAGAGGATAATAAAAAATTTCTTGAATTAAATAAAAATGGAAGCGTGACATACCAAAACCTATAAAATACAACAAAAGCAGTACCAAGAGGGAAGCTTATAGCAATAAGCACCTACATTAAAAAAAAAGTAGTAAGATTTCAAGTAAACAACCTAACGGTGCACCTCAGGAACTAGAAAAGCATAAAAGCAAAAAAAATAATAATGCAAAAGATCAATGACATTAAGATTCGGAGTTTTTTTTAACAAGGAAAACAACATTGACAAACCATTCACTAGACTAACTAAAAAAGAAATGAGAGAGAAGATCCAAATAAGTGAAATCAGAAATGGAAATGGGAACAACTAATAGCAAAGAAATATAAATGATCATTAGGGACTATTATGAACAAGTATATGCCAACAAATTGGAAAAGCTAGAGGAAATGGATAAATTCCTGGACACATATAAGCTACCAAGATTGAACTACAAAGAAATAGAAAACCTAAACAGACCATTAAAAAGTAGTAAGATTAAATCAGCAGTAAAAAGTCTTCCAACAAAGAAAAGCCCAGGACCAGGTGGCTATACTATTGAATTCTACCAAATTTTTGAAACAGAGCTAATACCAACTATTCTCAAATTACTATCCTGATAGTAACCAGAAAAGGACACAACAACAATAAAAGAAAACTGCAGTCCAATGGCCTTGATGAACACAGATGTAAAAATCTTCAACAAAATACTAGCAAATGGAATCTAGCACATCGAAAAGATAATACACCATGATCAAGTGAGATTTATACCAGGGATGCAAGAATGGTTCAACATATGCAAGTCAATAAATGTGACATATCACATCAACAGAATGAAGAAAACCATATGATCATCTTAATAGACATAGAAAAAGCATATGATAAAATTCAACATCACTTTACAATTAAAAACTCTCAGCAGATTAAGTATAGAAGGAACTTACCTCAACACAATAACAGCCATATATGACAAATCCACAGCTAACATCATGCTGAATGGGGAAAAGCTTTTCCTCCAAGAACAGGAACAAGACAAGGATGCCCACTTTCTTCACTCTTATTCAACATAGTACTTTAAGTCCTAGCCAGAACCATTAGGCAAGAGAAAGGATAAAGACCATTCAAATTGGAAAAAAGGAAGTCCAACTGTCCCTTTTTGCAGACAACATGATCATACAGATAGAAAAACCTAAACACTCCGCCAAAGAACTCTTAGAACTGATAAACGAATCTAGTAAAGTTGCAGGATACAAAATCAACACATAAAAAGCAGTAATGGCAGGGTGCAGTGGCTCATGCCTGAAACTCCAGCACTTTGGGAGGCCGAGACAGGAAGATGACTTGAGGCCAGGAGTACAAAGCCAGCCTGGGCAACATGGCAAGACCTTTTCTCTACAAAAAATAAGAAGAGAAATTGGAAAGAAAAAAAAAGAAGAAGAGAAATGGGCCAAGTGTAGCGTAGTGGTGCATGCCTCTAATCCCAGCAACTTGGGAGGGTGGGGTGGGAGGATCACTTGAGCCCAGGAGTTTGAGGTTTCAGTGAGCTATGATTGTACCACTGCAATCCAGCCTGGGCAACAGATATAGCAAAAACTTGTCAAAAAAAAATCAGTAGCATTTCTGTACACCAATAGTAAACTAATTGATAAAAGAAATGGAGAAAGCAATCTCATTTACAACTAGCTACAAAAAAAAAGAAAAAGAGGCCGGGTGAGGTGGCTCAAGCCTGTAATCCTAGCACTCTGGGAGGCCGAGGCGGGTGGATTGTTTGACCTCAGGAGTTCGAAACCAGCCTGAGCAAGAGCGAGACCCCGTCTCTACTAAAAAAATAGAAAGAAATTAATCAGACAACTAAAAATATATAGAAAAAATTAGCCGGGCATGGTGGCGCATGCCTGTAGTCCCAGCTACCCGGGAGGCGGAGGCAGGAGGATCGCTTGAGCCCAGGAGT
>RJWJ010020352.1:0-29161 GCA_004363605.1 Indri indri | reverse complement strand
ATCCTTCTCTTTTTTTTTTTTTGAGTAATTCTATAATAGTTTCTAAAAATGATTTCCTAAATAGTGTTTTATAAGAGGCCTTAAACCACTTCCTACCTTTTAATGTTTCACTTTCTCTGATAAGAAAAGCTCCAGCGCTGTTCCCTGGCGCCAGAAGCTGTCTTTCTGCGTCCTTCCTGGTTATATCCTTGAAAAACCATCTGTGAAGACATTTTAACATTTCATGACTATCATGTTCCAGAGCAAGAGAAAGATGAAGAATATCAACAAGAAATCCAATGAAGTAAACTAAACCACGGAAGATGACAACACATAAGGACTCACTCTTCTGTTTCTAAGGTGTTGACTTTGGCCACGTAGTTGCTGGGGATGAAGCCTTCTCTCTTTGTTGAAAGGGACTTAGCTTTCCACCATTCTCCATGCCTGGAATAGAAATACACAGCAAAAAGAAGCTAAAGGAATTAGCACAGTGGTGCCCACCTGCGGCCATAGCTACTGAGGAGGCTGAGGCAGGAGCCCAGGCGTTGGAGGTTGCAGTAAGCTATGACTGTGCCACTGCACCCAGCCTGGGTGACAGAGTGAGACCCCATCTCTAAAAATAAAAAAGAAGCTATAAATATCACGTGCCCCATAAATATGTACAAATATTACATATCAATAAAAAATTAAAAGTGAGTTTAAAATAACATAGTTACCAATTCCACCTCTAGACATATACCCAAGAGAAATGAAAACATATGTTCACAAAAAAACTTATACGTGAATGTTCAAAGAAGCATTATCCGTAAAAGCCAAAAAGTAGAAACAACCCAAATGTCTACCAACTAATGAATGAATAAGCCAAATCTGGCATATCCATTCAATGGAGTATTATTCAGCAGTAAAAAGGAATGAAGTGTTGATACACTACAACACGGATGAGCCTTAAAACACTATACTAAGTGAAAGAAGCCAGTCACAAAGGACCACTGCATGATTCCATTTAGATGAAATGTCCAGAATTTTTCTCTTTATCTCTTTATCTCTTACTCTTTATCTCTATAAAGAGTAGACTAGTGGTTTCCTAGGGCTGGAGAGAATGGTGGGGGTGGGGGTAAAGGCTAAGGACTGCTGGGTTTCTTTTTGGGGTGTTAAAAATGTTTTAAAATGGTTCATGGTGATAGCTGCACAATTCTGAGAATATACTAAAAGCAAATTGCACGCTTTAATTGGTGAATTGTATGGTACTGTGAATTCTCAATAAAGCTATTAATATTAAAAACAGAGAAAGAGGCCGGGTGCGGCGGCTTACGCCTGTAATCCTAGCACTCTGGGAGGCCGAGGCGGGTGGATCGCTCAAGGTCAGGAGTTCGAGACCAGCCTGAGCAAGAGCGAGACCCTGTCTCTACTAAAAATAGAAAGAAGTTATCTGGACAACTGAAAATACATATATAGAAAAAATTAGCCGGGCATGGTGGCACGTGCCTGTAGTCCCAGCTACTTAGGAGGCTGAGGCAGGAGGATCGCTTGAGCCCAGGAGTTTGAGGTTGCGGTGAGCTAGGCTGACACCACGGCACTCACTCTAGCCAGGGCAATAAAGCGAGACTCCATCTCAAAAAAAAAAAAAGAGAGAGAGAAAGAGAAAAATCTATTAAGAGAGCACTTTGAATGTTCATAACACAAAGAAATGATAAATGTCCAAGGTGATGAATATGTTCATTACCCTGATTTGATCATTACACATTGTATAAATGTATCAAAATATCACTCTGTATCCCATAAATAGATATAATTATTATGTGTCAACTAAAAATAAAAGAGGAAAAAAAGTGTTTATATCCAAGACTCAAGAGCTACAGTAGCAATTCCTTTACGGTTATTTGTTTGGGGGGTAAGGTAAGGTGGGGAACCTCCCTGGAACCCCAGAATACAGTGGGAAAATTCACTCCTGTCAATAGAATAAAAATATGTTTACAGACTGAAGCAAAGGACAACAGCCTTACAACTAAAGTGCGGGTCACTGGGCTCAGCGCTGCCAAACACGAGTTGGTGATAATGGCTCCCACCTTACAGAAGCAAAATGTCTGTATCTTCCCCCAGGATAGCTAAGAAATGCTTTAGGATCCTTAGAGAAACGGGGGTCAAGGGAATAATGGTTTGTCGTTCATTTGTTATCAACTCCTTGGTTCAAACACCTAGTTATCATAGAGATGGAAGCCATGAAAAAAAAAGAGAAAGAAAACCATAAGAGAATTCCCAGCAGGTAAGTTATCACCATGCTCATGCTCTCAGCCAGGAGGCAGCCATGGAGCTGGGGATGGGGCTGGGGCCAGCAGCCCAGAAGGGGCAGGGGAGCTGGTGAAACAGGGAAGAAATGGGTCCCTTAACCGTGAGCCTTAAACTGTGTTCCTCAAATTCCACATGCAGATGGGATCCCTGTCTGCAAGACACGAAGGACAACTACAACTAACGCTAAGTGATGCCTGCTCTGTGCCTGTGCTATACTTACACACACACACACACATACACACGTGCCATGCTCACATCAACCCCACAATATAGGCACTGTCATTCCCAGTTTATAAGTGAAGAAACCAAGGTATAGAGTTTAAGTGACTTGTCGAGGTCACACAACTATCAAGTGGCAGGGCCACAATCAACCTATAAGCAACACTGTGGTCTCTCGACCACAGAACACCTTAACCTTAATTAGAGGGTCTCCCTCCTCTAACCCTATTTGGCAGATCATGATGACGCTTCCTGCAAGATTAGCAGGAAAAGCAAGCTAGAATTCAAACGTTTGGAGTTCCTTATTCTTAGTACTGTCCTTACTGTCCTGCAGACTCACACTGCCTGTGAGTTGGCATGGAGGGGGTCGAGGAAATGACAACACCATGTGTGCACAGAAGCACGCAGCTGCTGAGTAGAGGTATTTCCAACACAGCTGCTCTAGGACAGAACCCACAGAAATCGAACTGGGCCCGTAAACCCAGTATAAATCTAAGTAATATAATAAAATTAAAATGGCATTGTAAATAACATGCAGATGCCACACAGACTCAAACTTCTTAAGGTGGCACAGCTGGAGAAAGAAAGAAACGGGGGTCTGTCTTCAAAGGCACCCCCCTGAAGAGCACTCACGGGTGGCCTTAAAAGGAAACTTCCTTGGCCCTACTCATTCCACTGCCCAAGCCATAGTACGGCAAGCAGGCTGAGAGGCCTCCTGCCCACAACGAGACGGGGGTCTGGCCGTGGTACTAGAAGCAAAACAAGGGGACAGCACGTAGGGCGCAGTGGCCTGAGGAAAGGAGCAGCAGCTGCAGCGCGCTTG
Organism: Indri indri; assembly: GCA_004363605.1. Lineage (NCBI taxonomy): Eukaryota > Metazoa > Chordata > Mammalia > Primates > Indriidae > Indri > Indri indri. The sequence goes on along the minus strand of RJWJ010020352.1, from coordinate 25,851 downwards.
GGAGCACTTACTCCTCCAGGACTTTCATCTTTTCTCCCTTCCTGAAAGACAGGTCGTCCGGGTGGATGCCATCGTAGGGGTACAAGGCCACCACAATGTCTCCTTGCTCCTCGGGATCTAAACAGGAAGAACACAAGTGGGCGCCTGTGAGAACCCACCAGCAGAAATGTGTTAGCAAACCCTCATGGGGCACGAAGGCTGGGACGAAGCGCTGAGGACAGGGCAGCTGGCGCAAGGACGGGGCTCCCTCCCAGCGGGTTCAGGTCTCCGGGGCTATAGAAAGTAACCTGCCGTCTGCACTGTGCGCGGTGTTCGTTCTGGAAAAACATTTAAAACTATGACTGTAATTTTAACTCTGTGTTTAAGAAAACCTCGTTCATAGCAGCATTATTCACGATAGGCAAAATGTGGAAATAATCCAAATGTCCATCAGTGGATGAAGAGATAAACAAAATGTGGTATATACTTAAAGTGGAAACATGATCGAGCCTTAAAAAGGAATAAGGTTCTGACACACGCTACAACACGGAGGAACCTTACAGAAATTATGGTGAGTCAAATAAGCCAGACACAAACGGGCAAACACTGAATAATTCTATTCATGTCAGGTACCTAGAGCAGACAAATTCACAGAGACAAAAAGTACAGTGGTGGTTGCCAGGGGCTTGGGGGAGAAGTAAAGGAGGAATTATTGTTTAATAGGTGCAGAGTTTCAGTTTGGGAAGATAAAAGGTTCTGGAGATGGATGGTGGTAATGGTTGTACAACAATGTGAATGTATTTAATGCCATTGAACTATATGCTGAAAGATGGTCAAGATGGTAAATTTTATGTTATACATATTTTCCCACAATAAAAAAATAAATAAAAATATCTAGGACAACTATTTTATAGAAGCTCTAACAATAAAGAAAAAAATTTAACTATGTTGCTACTAAAACATACCTTTAGTTTGAAACCTCTGTCCTGGTAAAAGCTGAGATTCTGGAACCTACAAGAGAATATTTGTTAGGAAGAAAAATTTTATGTGTAGTTTTTCTTACACTCATGTTGCATATCGTTTTTCTAACCGTAGCAAATGATGTTTGGATTTGCTAACTTATTAAGCTGGAGAGAACAGGAGTGCAGACAGAAAAGTCTGCAGAGCTATGCCCCCACCTACGTGCGGGGTCAGTGGCACGGCTCTTTTGTCATTTGCCTGTGGTGGCAGGAAGTGAGCAAGGCTCACCCCGTCATAACTGCCCCTTATTTGGAAACAGAACCCTAATATTACGTGGGGTGGCATTTTGCCTAGCTCAGTGACTATGCTTCCAAACTTTCCAGCCCCCTAGGCAGATGGCGGTGGGGGGGGGGTGTCTCTCTATCAGCAAAATGGTTGTGTGAGGCTTTGCCAAAGGCTGTCCTTGTCCCTCATCCCCTTTCTGCCTAGAAACAAGTGAAGGCTGGAGTCCTAGCAGTCATGGAAACCACCAAGGGCAGCAAGGCGACACAAGGAAGTGGCTGAGCCCTGGTGACTTGGCAGAATTGCCACCCAGCCTGGGACTGCCTAACTCCAGGTTTCCAAGGCTTGCTTAACAACCTGTAGTCAGGGCTCTGTTACTGGCAGCAGAGAGCAAGTCCTAACCGACCCATGACTCTGTCATGGGGACAGATGGCATCCCCTGTCATTTTAGTTGGGAGGTAAATTATTGGGATTAAATTGTTAAATTATTAGTGGCACAAAAGCCTGCTCCGGTTACCTTTTAAATCAAATTCCCTTTTCTCACAGTGCCACGGGAGGCTGCCGGAGGCCTATACCGCAAACTGTGCACCTTTTTTCTCTTTCTCTCCGATTAAAGTGATTTCGCAGAATGGGACCAAGCTGGTTTGTACTGAAATTTACATTTCTGATGAAAGTTGGCCCATAAAATCTCTAATTCAGTGATGGGGTAGAGGAAAATTAGTGTATTGTGGTATCAGAAAACCCACGGTACATGCTGTCCTTCAATACTCATTTCAAGAAATTTTATACTGATTTTTCAGTCATTTAGATTTACATAATTAGGAGGTATGATCTATTTTATGATTTGGAGGAAATAATAAGAAGACGAGAAACTAATTAAATCATTCTGAAAGCAGCAAGCTGATTTTTCAAATATCAAAGAGCCCTTAGTTTACAACATTTTAATACACTTTTTAAAACACATATATGTGACTAATATTCTGTTGCTCTAGCTCATTCCTTAAAATGGCTTTTTCTAGAGTGTTGTTGAATTTGTGTCGACCCCCCTTGTTTGTCATCTACCCATGGCGTGCATTTTGGCACATCTGACCGGGGCTGAGAGTGGTATTGATAGCCACGAATAAGCCCAAACTGACTGGCTCACGAAGCAAGGATATCTGACCACAGGAGGCCCAAACTAAAGTGTTAATATTTATGGTTTACATGACGGAATTGAAAGATTTCAAACCTGTTTACTACTTCTGCTTTCTAACTTGATTTTTAATCTTCTTCACTCTGAACAAGAGGAAAAAATGGTGTGTACGTTTGTACTATTCTCTTTTGCTTTTCTGAATAAAGGACATCTTCATTCATCATTTAGAAACAAAAAACGGTCTGGGCGCGGTGGCTCACACCTGTAACCCTAGCTCTTTGGGAGGCCGAGGCAGGAGGATTGCTTGAGTTCAGGAGTTCGAGACCAGCCTGAACAAGAGTGAGACCCCCGTCTCTACTAAAAATTGAAAAATTAGCCAGGTGTGATGGCATGCACTTATAGTCCCAGCTACTCAGGAGGCTGAGGCAGTAGGATCGCTTGAGCCCAGGAGTTTGAGGTTGCTGTGAGCTAGGCTGATGCCACAACACTCTAGCCCAGGCAACAGAGCAAGACTCTGTCTCAAAAAAAATGAAAGAAAAGAAAAGAAACAGAAAACAAAACAAAAATAACAAAAACAATATGGGTTTTAAAGAATATAAAATCTATCGCATATGGTACCAGAAGAAAACAGATCCTTTTTATGAGAACTTTGAAGGCTATAAGAAAACTATTTGTGACTCCAATTCCTCTTATTTTACTTTCTATTAATTACATTTATGTAATATATAGTTCTATATCTGTAATATACTTATGTAACAGGTTTTTAAATTTTATATTTATATGTATTTATTTTATTAAATTATTAAAGCTATTAATAATATTACACATTTTAAGTACATATATTTTCTGTACATAAAATTACAATGTTAATTTATCCAGAAACATCATGTATGATAACTTAAAAGCATAATTTATTCACTCTTCATCTCCACTTCTTAAGCAGACCAACTCTGACTTATCGGCCTCGACCACGACGTGTGACTTCGGTATGTGGAAGATGTGTCCTACCTGCAGGATAATGGGATGGGCTGGGGGAAGGGCAGCAGAAGGGCTTGATATCGAGAACGTATTTCTAAAATGCCAAGGCATTTAAAAGCATGTCAGACCAGGGAAACTATGGAAATTCTTAATAAAGGGATTTGGGATAACCTGGAATAAGCTATTTGTAGCTTAAATGCTGAGGAATTTTTTAAAAATCAGGTTATGTGAGGATATGAATATTTTAAAAAATCATGAGAAAATATATGTAAAGAATATAAGATTTGAAATAAAGTGGAATTTAAGGTTATAATTGCCCAAAGCTTCCTTCTTTCCATGAAGTATACTATTAGTTCTTTGTCAAGCATTTCCCAAATGCATCAAATAGATAACACTCATATAAAATTTCTAGTACAGATATTTGCCTCAAGTTAGGGAGAAGAATTAGATGTGTTTTTCCTTAATCTTCTAATTCATTAAAATAAATCATGACAACTTCAGGAGCTGTACTATTTTGAATTAATTGAAGAAATGAGGTTGGGCGTGGTAGGTCACACCTGTACCCCAGTGCTTTGGGAGACAGAGATGTGTGATGTACAAAATACCAAGACATTAGCACCTATTTCAGCTTTTTGCCTTCAGACCACTGTGCTAATCTCACTGCCTATCTTAAGTCACACAAATCTATTTCTCTCTCTCTCTATATATATATACATATATACATAATATATATATAATATAGATCTCTATATATATATATATAATATATATATATATATTTTAAGTGGGGTCTTTGTACGAGGAATATGTAAGATGGTTCTCTCCATACATAAGAATGTGACCAAAGGCCCTTTTATTGCACAGTAAGTGGCCTGGTTATCCCTAAAATGTTTACATGTTCTTTAAAGGATTAAGTTATTAATACGAAGCGTATCAAAAATTATTTGAGGCCCAAATAATCAATGTGATTTTTTTTGCATGCATATATTACAAATTGGTTTTTAAATTATGCAGCCATGCTTTGATCCTGCTGTGGGAATTCTCCCCTGAGACTATCTACTTACTGGCCTTTGCTGTTTATTGGACGTTGGATCTCTCACATAAATAGTTCGGTCAGTATTACGTACTGGTTGAGTCTTCAAATCTATTCCATCGTCATTCAGATTGTCTTTCCTTTTTGATTTTATACATCCCATATTTCCTGTTGGGATACAAAAGCAATGACATTGTTTTACCATTCCAGAACTTGCTTCAAGCCACCAAAATCTCTCTATCAAAGAAGAGTAAAAAGGATATACTTTTATTCTTTATCACACATAGATTAATAAAGTCAAATGTAAGTATTGTTCACAAATGGTCTTGCTTGTTCATTCATCATTCAAGAAATATTCATTGAGCATCAATTTTACATCAGCCAAACATAATTTCTGCTCTAAATACACTCATATTCTTGTGGTGAAGATGTGTGAAGTGAAATTAGGGTACAATGGGGTGAGTCAATAAAAGAGGATGCACAGGACCTAGGAAAGGACATCTAACCCGGGCAAGAGGAGAGGAGGTGGTCAGGGAGAACTTCCTGGAGAAAATGCTCTGAGTGGAAATGGGAGAATGTCAGCCAGGTTGCACAGACAGTAAAGGAATTCCAGGAAGAAGGAACTTCACATGCAACAACAGCTAATATGCTAATCTGGCCCTTTCAGAGAGCTACGTCAACCTGACCCCCTCACAATAAAGACTGTAGCCAAGGAGCAGGTAGGGAAGACCAAACGTCAGGGCCAGAGAGGGAGGCACACACTGGATGCAATGCCAGGGAGTTAGTTTCTTCCCCCTGAAGACAAGTGACACATCCAACCTGCAGTGTGCAAGGTGAAGTAAGGGGCTGAGGCTTTAAGGGCAGGTGTGTCTCACGGCTAGGAAGTATAGAACCTGGCTCCAACTGAGCATGGCTCAGGGCCTAGGAAGATGGTGGCAGCCTTTACCAAGACTGGAAATAATGGCGCAGACACAGGTATGGTAGAAACGATGCTTATGGGAACATCGAGGTGATCAAATCCAGCAGGCTTCCCAGTGAGATATCTGAGTCTGACAGCCAGGAGAGGTGGTGGCAAAATCATGGCCACCACAAGCCAGGATAGGCCTTTGGAGCAAGAGCTACCATAGCAAGAAGGGGACTTGTGCCTGAGCAGCACAGTGACACGCCATGTATCAATTCATACCAGGATGGGCACAGTACTACACACAGCACTCTGGGGACTGAGAAGGTGATTTTGCACACTTCAATCAGGTGTGCCTTTGGCCTTACAGCGTAGCTAGCCTCAGTGTCAAACCTATACATTAAAAACAAAACAAAATCTGTTATGAACTATATAAGAAGGATAGATCCATGAGAAGAATAGATTCTATGGACACAGTCCAGGAAATTCTTTTGGGGTCTAGTGGGGGCATGGTGCTCCCATGTGATCTATGTTAATTCTGAAGCACTGCCAAATTTGGGGACCACTGTTTAGTTAACTTCAGAGAAGGAGAGAAGGGGAGTTGGTGCAAATGAGGCAAAGGGGTGAGGGAGGAATTGTTCTAAGAAGCCTCCCTGGGCCTTGTCCTGCAGGCTTCCAGCTGCTCAGGGAACTCCAGCTTGTTTATCATTTCATTAGTTGAGGTATGACGCCTCTAAAGGACAACCACACCTCTTTCTGAAACTAGCTGTAGTTCCCCAAATAAAGGGGAAGCAAGTACTTCTTTGATTCAAAACAGCACATCCCCCGCCCCGCTAAAGTTTCTGAGATGGAGATGGGTTTTAGAGTTGATCTTAAAGAAGCATGAGTTCTTTTTTCCGCCAGTCTTACTCCTCTTTCCCCCAAAAGCTGTGTTTAACTAATCAGCCCTAAAAATGGTGCTTTACAAATGAGCAAATATGGTAACAGGAAAGCCCTGGGGGACCGACCCAGGCACGCAGCAAGCTCCAGGGGGAGGAGCCCTGGGTGAGTCCGCCCAACCCGGTGGGCCTGGCCCTTCCGCCGGCTTCCACCTGGCCAGCCTCGGCGACCGCGGACAAGGAGCCAACCAGTCCCGCCCAGCACGTAGGGGACCCCAGCACGCCCGCACGCTGGCTCCGTGGCCCTCCCTGCCCGTCCCCGCGCCCCCTCGCTGCAGCGCGCTCTCTCAGTCTCTGCCTCTCCTGATCCTACACGAATGTCACCCACCAGGCAGGTCTGCACTAAGCGCCCTAGTGACAAGAGCACGCCTCTGCTCCCCCCATCACGATTTACACTCCTTTGTACCACCTATGTCCCATTACAAACCGGTTTATTTATGGTCGGCTGCCCCAGTAGAGTCTAAGCTGCTTGGAGCGGCCTCCCCTGCTCCGAGCACCGCGGGGCTCCCAGCACCCAAAACAGCTCGGAGGGCGCTCAGGGAGTATTTACACAGACAGTGCACAGGCTGCCGGCCGGGACTTCCACACGCCCACCCGGGAGTAAAGGTGAGCCAGGGAAGAGAAAGGGGGAGAAACCCACCTCGATCTGTTCTTTTAAGAGACAGAGACAGAAACCTCCAGAACCACTCCAGTTTATGCGAAACGGGAGAGAGGAACAGGTGACAAGACAAACCCACACCGTGCCACTTTCTAAAGCCTGGATACTCAACCAGAGGGGAAGGGGGCGGAACTGTTCCACGTCAGAAATGACTGAAGAGCCATGTGTGAACTTTGACAGAAGGCAGGGAGGAGAGGGGAACAGCTGGGATAACTGGGGGACTTGGAATCTATTCGAGCGTGACATCAGAGAACCGTCGTTAGGTTTTGTCAGTGTGATAGCGGTGTCGTGGTTATACGGGAGAACGTCCGCGTCTTAGGAGCCCAAAAGGTGTGTAGCGAAGAGGGACACGGTATCTGCAACTGTCAACATTTCCGCCACAGCGAGAAGAGGGGAGAGAAGGAAGGGACAAGTGTGTCAAAATATTTTACAAATCAAAGAATCTAGGGAAAGAACATATTCTTTCACTATTTTCTGTAGATTTAAAAATTTCAAGATATTAAAAAGTTGGAGGGTAGAAAATCATAAAGTTTATAAAGGTTACAAAGGATATTATAAACTTTATGCAAAAGACATTTTTCAAAAGGCATGCCGAGTAGTGCGGGCTTTACTTCAACAGGGAGCTGCGGGCGTTTCTAACCAGGAAATGACATGCAGAGCTCTGTTTCTCAGAGGGAACTCTGCAGGAAGTGTGGAAGGGAAAGCCAGCTACTGCGGGGAAGTCTGTCGCTCAGCCTCTGAACGGGTCCAGAGGAAAGGATGACGGCGACTGGCCGAGGACAGTCGTCTTGGGAAGAGGAAGGATGAAAACAAAATGCAGGAGGAGGCGGTCGCGGTGGCTCACACCTGCAATCCTAGCACTTTGGGAGGCTGAGGAGGGAAGATCGCTTGAGGCCAGGAGTTGGAGACCAGCCTGAGCAAGATAGCAAGAACCTTATCTCTACAAAAAATTAAAAAATTAGCTAGGCCTGGTGGCATGCATCTATAGTCCCAGCTACTTGGGAGGCTCTCGCAGGGAGATCATTTTTTGCCTAGGAGTTCGAGGCTGCAGTGAGCTTTGACCGCACCGCTGCACTCCAGTCTGGGTAACAAAGCAAGACCCTGTCTCAAAATAAACAAACCACCACCAACAAAAATGCAAATAGATGTGTGTGGGATGGTGTCATCCAAGAGCAGACGACTTACAGATTGCCATTTATTTATGCTTATTCTATGTTTTCCCTTCTGCCATCACCATAGATAATTAAACACCAAATGTATGTATTGTAGATGAAAAAAAATCTAAACATCACTCCATGTTGTGAGTTAGCAAGGCCTGTGTCACTGCCCACTTAGCACAGTGTGTTTGGGGGCCCCAGTTCAGACACACACCTGCAAGAAACCTCAGAGAGCTCCTCCTGGTGACATGGGGACAAACAACCCACACTCAGACCGGTCTTGCAATTCTTTATGCTGTATGAAGGTACCAGAAAAGTAGAAAATACAATCTACTCTCAACAAAAACTAAGAAACTGGTTACATGTTTCCAAGTGAAATGAGCTACCCTTTACAATGACTTATACCTTAGTATTTTTTTTATCACGTTTGTAATATACTGAGCATCTCATTTAATCCTCAAAGAAATGCTATAACCAAATTATCATCCCCACTTTACAGAGGAGCAAACTGAGGCTCAGAGAGGTTACTTGGCTGGCCCGCAGCCACAGCAGGGGGAGTGCGGGGCTGGGACTCACTCGCATGCTGCTCTAGTCTAAAGTCTAAGTCCAGAGTTAGGTCTGCAGCCTGGGCTCTTGGCACTTTGCCAAACAATGGCGATTTTGAAATTCATATTTTACCTATTTATTAACAATGCCAAACAAAGAGATTATTTTTATAGCCCACCTCTTTTCTAGAAAGGATTTGAAATGCTTTACCACAAATGAGTCAATAACGAGGTTAATAAAATAAAAACAGAAAATTAGAGTCAAAAAAAAAAAAAAAAAAACAACAGAGGAGAATGCAAATGTGGTAACGCAGAGGTAACACCGTGGTAACACATCTGCTGTAACAGACCTACACATGTGCCCTGAGTTTGCTGGCAGGAAGGGCCAGGGTACTGCGGGAGTCACAGTGGGAGAGAAGACAGTATGTCCCCAACAGGAATTCCAAGTTTCCTTATGTACTTTACATAAAGTGCTGTAGATGATGTAGTTGGCAATGCTTTCGATACTATTTTTGAACAGTAAATGAAGGCACATTTTATAAGCAGAAAGTTTTGGTTAAAAAAGATAACAACAGAAGCTTTGACTTGCAAATACAACCCTGGGATATTCTTTGCAAAAGTTCAACTACATGGTCTGAAGAGACACAAACAGCCAGGCAACACTTTGATCACAAAGGAACATCCACCAACACGTCCAGAAAATGAGAGAGTGGTGACTTTTCTTTCTAAAAAGTCTTTTCTTTCATTGGAACAGATATTCATTCGAGGTGGCTCATGCTCATTTAAGGGCCTTAGAATAGCAAAAGAGTGATTTACAAAAGCCAAAAAGTTATCCCAGACTCTGGAACAATGGACTCTAACTCTAATTTATCAGCCTACTGCCTCTGGTAGGTTCTAGCAGTGCTCTACTGTCCTGCATGTGCTCGACAAAGAAGCAACTGTGGTGCTCGCTTCGGCAGCACATACACTAAAATTGGAACGATACAGAGAAGATTAGCATGGCCCCTGCGCAAGGATGACACACAAATTCATGAAGCGTTAAAAATAAAATTGAAAAAAAAGGGAAGCAACTGTGTACTTGGAATCCCACTTCTGGGAACCTTGCACAAGGGCACAAGGATGGTTCCACTAGCATTACTTCTATGATAAACACAGACAATCTAGATGTCCACTAATAAGGGAGAGTTGATTAAAAGGGATGCATTATGAGTGAGTTAAAAAGAGAGATTTGAATATTCGGACATTCTTTTTTTTTTTTTTTTTTTTTTTTTTTGAGACAGAGTCTCACTCTCTTGCCTGGGGCGAGTGCCATGGCATCAGCCTAGCTCACAGCAACCTCAAACTCCTGGGCTCGAGCAATCCTACTGTCTCAGCCTCCCAAGTAGCTGGGACTACAGGCATGTGCCACCATGCCTGGCTAATTTTTTTCTCTATGTATTTTTAGCTGTCCAATTAATTTGCTTTCTATTTTTGGTAGAGACAGGGTCTCGCGCTTGCTCAGGCTGGTCTCAAACTCCTGAGCTCAGAACGATCCGCCCACCTCGGCCTCCCAGAGTGCTAGGATTACAGGCGTGAGCCACTGCACCCTGCCCGGACATTCTTTATAATGCTCCCTGCTAAAGGTGTGCCCGTCAACCAAATAGTGTTCATAGTACCTGTGAGGTAGGTTTTTGTCCCCTTCCCCTCCCCGTCTTCCTGGTTGATTTCCACTGAGTTTTACTTCCTTGTGTGCACATGTGTGCTATGGGTTAGTTCCAATTTATAGTGAGTACATGTGGTATTTGTTTTTCCATTCTTGAGACACTTCATTTAGGATAATGGTCTCCAGTTCCATCCAGATTATTGCAAAAGGTATTAATTCATCTTTTTTATGGCTGAGTAGTACTACATAGTATACATATACCACGTTTTATTAATACACTCATGAATTGATGGGCACTTTAGATTCCTGTCTGAACAATCAAAAATTGCTGAATTTAGTTGCGTGCAGTGGCTCAAGCCTGTAATGCCAGCTATTTGGGTGGCTGAGGTGGGAGGATCACTTGAGCCCAGCAGTTCCAGGCTGGGCAAAAGAGCGAGACCCTGTCTCTATGAAAAAAAAAAATTGCTAATTGAAAAAATTATATATACATACTTAGACATGTATATATACACACACACATATACATATATATAAATATTTAATGTATGCAGCAAAAATCTGAGAGGACACCCACAACCTTGTTGGCTAAGTTCTAAAGTCCATTTGTAGGGTACAAGATCTGATATAGAAATTTTCTATTGAAAATTCCTAAGGAAGAAACTACAATGTGTCTTCTTGTATACAATGTTTAATGATCAAATCAGGGTAATTAGCATATCCTTCGCCTCAAACAATTATCATTTCTCTGGGTTGCGAACATTCAGCATTCACTGTTCCAGCTATCAGAAAATATACAATACATTGTTGTTCATCATAGCCCACCCACATTGTTGTAGAACACTATAACTTGTTTCTACCTAAAAGCTACACTTCTTTACCCACCCAAAGGCCTTGCTGCCTCTCCGTGGAGGGAGCTTCGTCTCCAGGAGTTTTCTGAATTAGAGAGCTTAGAAGGGCAGGAGAAAGAGAAAGGAAGCCCCGAGGAAATAGAAATGGGTGGTATACTGATCCCAAACAAAAGCGATCTTGAGCTTCAAATTAGGTTCAAGTTTGGTTCAAGCAACACTTACAGGAGTTCATCCCTAAAATAATGTCCTCCAGTTCTCATCCTTGCATTCCAGTATCAGTTCTATAACTCAAGAGATTTATTTTGCCTGCCAACACAGACACCTTTAGACACCCTTCGATCGTTTTCCTTCTTACTTTGCTTTCAGAAATGAGACTCAGATTAAAGAAACAAAGTGTTCACAAGAGTTGTAATGCTTTCTCCAAACCACCTATCAAAGTGACGGGGTGAGAAGAGCTTGGTCGGTAGCCTCAGGACAGAGAACCAGGACTGGGCTCCGCAACCAACTCCTTTAATTCCTAACTTAAATCATTCCTTCTTTCATCAATTTTCCTAACTCCCTTTTAAAAGAGATAGAACTGAAAAGGATGTAGCCAGACTCTTTACTTAAGCAACTAAGATTTTTCTCCTTACATATCATGGTGATCATTTTCAAACATCCTCTGACAATTTTCCTTTATAAAATCTCCCAGAAAGCCAGAGTGGAAACAGTTGGTAAGCTGGTGACCCAGGGTGGCCCGTCTTCAGAACCTGGCTTTCTCTATTTGTCAAGCCTGCAACAGAAGGCCCTCCCCAGGGCTTAAATCCATATGCAACAGGAACAGTGTTTGGGGGCAGTCAAGGCAATGTTGTTTTGGTACCTGGTGATCCCTTAGATCATGGAGCTGCTTCTATGGTATCAGCATCACCTACAGTCTGTGACTAAGGTTGAGCCATCAGGCTCCCCCTAGAAGGGAGGATGATTTAGAAGAATTACTTCTTGGTTTACAAGAAGTGAGAAGGAGGAGCCTGAAGGAGTATTAGATGGAGTAAAAACAGGGATGGAACCTGCATCCTAGGTGCCTACCAGCCCCATCCATTTGACTTATTAACGGTCAATTGGGAAAGGGAGGTGGGGTGGGAAGTGGCTTTAGGAATATCCAGCTAATTACAGGGTCTGCATCCCTCATCATAGGAGGGATTTCTCTGGGTCTGCAGGAGGCACCCACTTCTCTCTCCCTTTCATGTCTCACTCAGGATGAAGCAGTGAGGAAAGCAGGTGTCAAGACCAAAGAGCTGGAGCCTGTCTCAGGGGATCCAGAAGTTTTCTATGTCCTTACACCATTGCAGTGTGTGTCCATACAACATTGCCCAAATCGGCAGTTCCCAGTCCAGTCTCAGCGCGCCAATGGCCCAGACCAGCCCAGCAGGAACACGGGGAGAACCTCTGGCTTCTCCCCTCAAATAGCGCAACAGCACCTGGAATCCCCCTAGCACCACCGTGGAAAGGAGCAGGGGGAGGAAGAGGAAATATGAGGGGCTAAGCTTGCATCTTGAAGAAACAGAGTCAGGATGGAAGACAGACTAAACCCGGTGCAACCTGAAGCTGTTTTCCCACCTGCTGCTATTCACAGGGACTGAGGAAAGAGTAGTCACAAAATCTGAAGGTTTTTTGGTTTTTGGACAGCTGTATTGCAGTGTATATATTAATATTTGGCAAGACTGCTGCACATAAAATGCAGTAGCTTCTGTAATTAGTGGTGATGGTACACAATGTTGAGAAAATACTAAAACCCCACCAGATTGGATACTTTAAAAGGGTCAGTTTTATGGTCTATGAATTTTATCAATAAAAAATTAATCTTAAAAATGCCCTCCCCCAAAAAATGAGATATAGTGTAGTATGGCTGGTTTCCTTTTTATTTTTATTCATTTTTTTTAATTTTAAAATATTTAACTGACAAATAAAGATTGTACATATTCAGTGGTTTCCTGTTTATTAATTTCCTTTATGCCTTTGTGATCCAAATTTGACACATTTTAATTTACCTTGTTTGTGGATGTCTTTACCTGGTTTGAAGCCACTGCAACACATAAGTGCAGCCACAGAGAGACCCAGGGGGCACGCAGTCAGCTACAACGTGAATGCATGGCCGGAACATAAAAGGCTAACCTGATAGTGAGATATTCTGAAATTATGATGCATAAAAACAGCCCATTAGCTGTGTTTACCAGAACCTCAATGCAGCACTGGTTATAGTTTTAATCACCATATCAACTAGAGTGGGTCCAGACAAGAACTGCGAGACAATTAAAGAGGTATGTGAGAGTCAAAGACCTAGACGTTCGGCATCTGGAGCAGAGAGGCTGAAAGGGTCACGTGGCTCTGCCCGGAAGGGAGCGCGTGCAGGGTGATGGGACAGGTGCTGACGTGGGACTCAGGTAGTCCGGCTGCAGAGTCATATAATTATATTTGATAAGAATTGGGCAGTCCTATGATTACAGGCAAAACCACTCTCTTCTCCAGACTCTAATTTTCTCACCATAAAATGAAATTGTTGGGCTTGGCACGAGAGGGTAAGTGATACAATCTTTAACTTGACAATATATATTGAAGTCCTTTAGAATGCATGCATTTCTTAACCCAACACCACCACTTCCAGGAATAAATTATTTCTAAGAAAATAATTGGGCATTATAAGAAACTGTATAAAAGGACACATTATGGGACTGTTTGAAAGACCATACAGAAATATGCTTGTCTGCCAAATAATAGGTCACTGGTTAAATAAATGGAGATCAGCTCTCAAAACCCATTTCACCAAAGGCCAGTTCTGTGAGGGTTTTCAACTTAGAAGATGACAAAGTCACCAAAATTTGTATCTTTTAACTGTTTGTGAAGTTCATGTAATTTCATATTACATGGGATAGTTTTAACAGTTTAAATTTATAATAGTTTGTATTACAGTCATTTTTATAGCTTAAGAGTATAATAATTCTTTTTGATATAATCATTTTAAAAGATTTTAAAGATTTCCTTTTAAGGAATGTTCTATTTTTAAAAGCTAAGGATTGTTGAGTCTCCTTAGGACTATATTAACCTCAGTTCCTAACAATTATCAGTTTTAAGTGTTATATGAGATACAGTTGTTTTTCTAGGTTCCTAATTCATTTCTTACTTTACCCATTTTTAGAATTTTCAACTATGAATGTAATGTCATGTTTTTATTACTTTTGAAGTTCAAGTCTTCTGCTTTTTCCTGGTACCCCTCTGTACATCCTCACTTCCCTCCCACAACTCAGGATGGTTCTACCCTTTTGTGTCAAACAGTTTTGCAAACAGGTGCCACATTAACACATCCTAATGTTTCCTTCTTAGAAATTAAAGTTGAAGCATGTCACATGTGTTGGGAATGTTTTGGTCACTTCCAATTTCTTTCTGATGCTTCTACATTTATATTTAAACTTAAATTAAAATTTTACTTTTTTAATTGCAGAAACATCAATATTGACTTGTTATCTGAAGAACTGACAGAAGAACATTAAAACATATACAATTTTTTAAAAGATAGAAATAATATCTAAGTAGTTGAACGAAACAAGTCTTCTGGTAAACTGGAGCATTTGATAAATCACCAATTGGCCCTTGGGTAACTGGCTTTTGAAAGATTGATTGGAATATGATACCTCAACAGAAAAGAATACTATGTAGCCATTAAAATATTGTGCATGTATGTTTATTAATGTAAAAAGACATCCACAATACATTTAAGTGAAAAGAAGGTGAAAACATTACATATAGTATGACACCATTTTTTGTAAGGGAAAAAGGTATAAATGAATAGAAAAAATCTAGAAAGAAATATGCTAAAATATCGCAGTGTTCATCTATAGGTAATGGGATTACAGGTATTTTTGGTTTTGCTTTCCCAAATTTTTAAATTTTCATATATATAGGTGTGTGTGTATATATAGGGGTGTGTGTGTGTGTGATCAGAGTTTGAAGGCCCTTGGGTCTTGTGCTCAGTTCCCCCTATTCTACAATTTTTAAAAATTGTTTTCCATTTTGTATATTTTATATATACGCAAGTATACAATGTATTCTTATTATATATATAATATATATACAAGTTACATGAATGTATATGTAGTATAATACACACAGTGGATATGTATTGCATATATAATATACAAGCATGTTGCAGCTCTGGGCATGGTGCTCTGGACCAGCGTGCAGTAAGAAGCCTCCACCATGTGGCTCATCCTCATTTGCATAGCTCTTAGTTGAGCAATTTCACACAGAGGAAGACAGCAGTGGACTGCTGAAACAAGTGGGTTTTTGGTTTTGGTTCTCTTAATAATAAAAGAGAACACTATGAAAACAAGATGAGCTCATGGAAATTTATGTATGGTAGGGAAATAGGCCATTTAAAGGACCAGAAGAGGAAATTAAAAGCAGACTCTGCATTATGCACATAGAACCAACCCAGAAGTGTTATTTTTTCTTTCTTTCTTTCTCTCTTTCTTTTCTTTCTTTCTCTTTCTCTTTCTCTCTGTCTCTCTCTCTCTTTTTCTTTCCTTCCTTTCATTCATTTTATTTTTTTGAGACAGAGTCTCACTCTGTAATCGCCCTGGGGATAGTGCAATGGTGTCACTGTAGTTCACTGCAACCTCAAACTCCTGGGCTCAAGTGATCCTCCTGCCTCAGCCTCCCGAGTAGCTGGGACTATAGGTGTGCACCATCACATTGGCTAATTTTTCTATTTTTAATCTTACTCTTGCTCAGGCCGATCTTGAACTCCTGACCTCAAGCAATTCTCCCACCTTAGGCCTCCCAGAGTGCTAGGATTATGGGCGTGAGCCACCACGCCCGGCCCAGAAGCGTTATTAAACATCAACTTTGTTTCCAGACTCATTTTCATGATTTACAATCCAGCCACCTCTATTCAGAAATTTATATAATTCTGTATTTATGTCCCACTTTAAGAACTAAGTCAGCTTACATAAATGCATGTAACATAATAGAAGCTATTTTGAAATCAGGAAAAAGTAAAACTAAATTCAAGACACCTAAAAGAAGCTGAATGTTATACTACACCATAAGTTTCTGCACAGTTGTAGATGGCAAATCTACAAAAGTTGAGGTTATCTAGAGGCCAAAGCAAAGAGGAAAACATGTACATGATATAAACATATCTGCTTCTCTGCAACAGGGTTTCTCAATCTCACCACAATTGACATCTCAAGCCAGAAAATTTTTTGCTGTGGGAGGCTGTCTGTACCTTGTAGGATATTTAGCAGCATCCTTGGCCTCTACCCACTAGGTGCCAGTAACACCCCTCCACCCTTCCCTGTTATCAGTTGTGACAAACAAAATTGTCTCCAGATATTGCCAAATGTTCCCTGATGAAAGTTGTATAACAGCAAATCTGATGTTTTAATTGCTGGTAATAACTCAAGTATTGACATTTTCTGTTACAGATTGGGGCAGAACAATATGCTTTCTTAGTTATTAGTAAAAGATAGGTTTAATATCCCATTATAAAATTTAAGAGGCATAGCCAGAAACCTTGTCTAAACAGATGTCTGCCACTCTGCCTGTACACACACAGACAGACACAAAGACACATACACAGTCCTGGTGTCTGTTGGAATATACCCAGAAACTTCCTCAGGGTAAGAAAAGCATCACCCTGACTGTATACTTAAATATAAACTAGTCTCACGAGATAAAGACAGAAGAAACATCAAGAATGATCTATTCTACCTACTCATCCCTCTCAGGAGGAAACTAAGGGCCGAAGAAATCAAACCAAGGTTAGTTACTGATAGATTTTTATCTTCATCAAAAGTAACAAAAATACTCAACATATGTGAATGGAATAAAGAACCCAGAAATAGAACCACGCAAATAGAGTCAACTGATCTTTGACAAAAGAGCAAAGGCAATTCAATGCAGAAAGGACAGTCTTTTCAATAAATGATGCTGGAACAACAGACCATGCAAAAAATAAGCAATAAGTCTAGACCCAGATCTTATGCCTTTTATAAAAATTAACTCAAAATAGATCACAGACCTAAATGTAATACACAAAACTATAAAACTCCTAGAAGACAACATAGGGAAAAAGTCAGATGACCTTGGGCTTGGTGATAACTTTAAATACAACACCAAAAGCATGATCTACAAGAAAGAAAAAAAAATTTTTGGCTTCATTAAAATTAAAAATTTGTGCTCTGCAAGACACTTAAGAAAGTGAAAAGACAAAGCCACAAACTGGAAGAAAATCTTTACAAAATACATATCTAATAAAGGACCGGTGTCCAAAGTATACAAAAGAACACTCAAAAATCAACAGTAAAAGGCCAGGCGTGGTGGCACATGCCTATAATCCTAGCACTCTGGGAGGCCGAGGTGGGAGGATCGCTTGAGGTCAGGAGTTCGAGACCAGCCTGAACAAGAGTGAGACCCCCGTCTCTACTAAAAATTGAAAAATTAGCCAGGTGCGATGGCATGCGCTTATAGTCCCAGCTACTCAGGGTGCTGAGGCAGGAGGATCGCTTCAGCCCAGGAGTTTGAGGTTGCTGTGAGCTAGGCTGATGCCACGGCATTCTAGCCCCAACAACGGAGTGAGACTCTATCTCAAAAAAACAAAACAAAAAATCAATAGTAAGAAAACAACCCAATTTTTAAAATGGGCAGATCTGAACAGACACTTCACCAGTGAAGGTACACAGATGGCATATAAGCATATGAAAGGTGCTCCATAACATATGTCATCAGGGAATTGCAAGTTAAAACAACGAGATATAATGCTGCACACCTATTAGAATGGCAAAAATCCAAAGCACTGACAACACCAAATGCGGACAAGGATATGGAGCAACAGGAACTCTGATTCATTGCTGAGGAAATACAAGATTGTCTAGCAGCTTTGGAAGACAGTCCTGCAGTTTCTCATAAAACTAAACAATATTCTTACCATATGATCCAACAACAATGCTCCGTGGTTTTTACCACAGGTCCACACAAAAACCTGCACACGCCTGTTTATAGCACTTTATTCCTTATTGCCAAAACTTGGAAGCTACCGAGATGTCTTTCAGTAGGTGAATAGATAAATAAAACACGGCACATACAAAAAATATTATTCAGTGCTGAAAAGAAATGAGCAATCAGGCCATGAAAAGACATGGAGGAAACTTAAATGCCTGTTACTAAGTGAAAGAAGGCAATCTGAAAAGGCTGCATACTGTATGATTCCAACTACGTGACATTCTGGAAAAGGCAAAACTATGAAGACAGAAAACAGATCAGTGGTTGCCAGGAGTTTAGGGGAGGGAGGATGAACAGGAGGTGGGGCAGGGAAAGTATTCTGTACAATATTGCAACGGTGGATACACATCATTATACATTTGTCAAAATCCATGGAATTACAACACAGAGTGAGCTCTAATGAAAACCATCAGTTTTAATTAATAACAATGTATCAACATTGGCTCATCCGTTATAACAGTACCACACTAATTCAGGATGTTAATAATAGGAGAAACTCGTTGCTGGGAGGATGGAAGGTCAGTGAGGGCTACATGAGAACTATCTGCTCAATTCATCTGTAAATCTTAGCTGCTCTAAAAAATAAAGTCTATTTTTATAGTCTGTTATGACAGCATAGGCACCTGCACATATACTTTTCAATCAGTATTTCAGAAAATTGATCCTCAATTTTAAAAAGACTATTGCTTGAAAATATTTCTGCTGAGAAAATCTGCACATATCCACAAAATGTGCTGTTTCTTAACACCCAGTAGTCTTTACGGACATCAAGAGCAGGCTGTTACCTCCTCTGCCTTAATAATTATGATGTAAAATATAATAGAATTTCATTAAATCTTCTTGGCTTAATTCTCAAACTTCTACAACCTTAGCTTGGAAAAATAACTGGGAAGAGCTGGGAGATCTATTAATGTTTAATAAGAAAGTCATTATTCTTAACAACATGCCCATAGCTATTTATGATAAATGAAAGGTATAATTAAATTAGGCTTATAAAAATAGCAAGGAAAAGTACATCTCATAAGGTAGCCCTGAGCTTACACATATACATGTGCATAGTGAACAGGACTTTGTCAGTAATTAGTAATCTTGCAGAACCACCACTTCCAATCAATAGTTCAATACCTCAACGAAAACAGGAGGAGCAGAAGGTAATAAACTTCATGGTACCATCAAATGCACTACTGCAGAGCCGTTGGAATCGAAGATAAGAAAGTGATGAGATCTGGTGAGTAAACGGTGGGGGGCTACAGGAAAGTGGGGCAGGAGTCTACTCTTTTATGTTACAGCTTTTTAGTTGTTTTCATTTTTAAATTATGTGCATGTATCACCTTGAAGATGATAAGAATTAATTTTTTAAATATAGCTAAAAGAACTACATAATGAAAGAAAAATGTTTATAATGTAATTTTTATTAAAGAAGCAAGATTAAAGGTTTTATATATATTACAATAACATAATTTTAAAGTTTGGAAAGAATATTAATATTAAATTAAATTGGAATTAATAGTTTGAACACTTAAATTTCTACAGTGGGTCAGTTTTTATTTTTTTTTTTCTTCATTGCCAAAGTGTCCAAAATGAGCTACGATGGTTTACTTTTATAAAAATATAGTTGCAGGCTGGGCATGGTGGCTCACACCTATAATCCCCGCACTTTAGGAGGCCAATGGGGAAGGATCACTTGAGGCCAGGAGTTCAAGACCAGCCTGGGCAACATAGCCAGACCCTGTCTCTACAAAAAATAAGAAAACTAGCTGAGTGTGATGGTGCAGGCCTGTAGTCCCAGCTACTTGGGAGGCTGAGGCAGGAGGATCACTTGAGCCCAGGAGTTCAAGGCTGCAGTGAGCTATGATTGCACCACTGTACTCTGGCCTGGGTGAAGAATGAGACTGTTTCTCTAAAAAAAATTTAAAAATAGAAACATAGTTGTGAAAAGTAAAAATCAAACACAATGAACCGCCTATTTATACCAGTCACCCGTACCCAGGGTAGCCTCTTGGACTTTCCCATAACTGGGAGAGAAACAACAGCTATACGTGGTGTTTCTGTTCGTTTCAATGCCTTGGCACTACAGCCAGCTTATTTCCTCACATACTGGGGTCAGTAATAGCACTCATCCCCATGGAGTTGTGGCAGAGTTAAAAGGTATTCAAGGAGGCCAGGCAAGACCGTGTGCACCTGTAGTCCTAGCTACTCAGGAGGCCAAGGTGGGAGGATCACTTGAGCCTAGGAGTTTTAGTCCAGCCTAAGCAACACAGCAAGACTCCATCTCAAAAAACCCCCCAAAAAACATAGATAAAGATGTAGAAAGCCCTTCTCCCTCAAGCACAGGCACATCCATGAGCTTATAGTAAAGTATAATCATTAAAAGCCAGGCAATGATTAGAACCTCAGCCAAGATTTTAAACACAAAAGAAATAAGGCGGAATGAGGATTGGAAACCATTCTTTGGACTAAGCTTGAAGCCAAAGCAGACTTATCGAGTGACACATCTGTGCAGTGGTAGGACACTAGAAGTGGACTAGGAGGTCCCTTTAAACTCACTCTAGGAATTTAAAAATGAAAAAGAAAAACCCAGAGGTCATGGCTGAATCCAAAGTTATTTTCTTAAAAATGAAGATGGCAAAGAAGCGCTGTAAGATTGAGGAGAAGAAAAGGAGATGGTATAGAAAGACCTTACCGTGGTTCTTAAACTGTGTGCCAAGGCACTCCAGGGTGACACAGTGAAGTCCCAGGGGTGCCCCAGGATATTTCAAATTTTCAAGGGAAACGTAATGACATCTGCGAGATACCGTGAAAGCTACTAGCTCAAGGTGTTTGGTTTCAACATTAGATCATGCTATATTCCTTTCAACAACACCATATCTTTGTGAAACCCAGTTTTCTGGTGGTTGCTATGATAAAAATAAGCAAATATCTCCTGAAAATCAGCACAGAACAGAAAGTGAGGATGGTGGTATCCAGCATGATTCCAAGGTCTTAGAAGTTGTGTGGCAAGGTGTATACAACCCGTTAGTGAGTAATCGTGGTCATTTAAGAATTACATAAAAATATTATTTTTCTTTCACCGTACGTGCATTATTTTTTCAATGGTACTAAGTCGTTACAACAAACACTTATTAAGTTGTTTGACCTCACGACTCACTCGCTGGAACTCCTCTGTGTTTTTTCTGCTCTTGGGTTGCCTTGAAGAGTCAGGGACACCCAGAGTGCTGGGAACCAAGGTTCGGGAAGCTGTGAGTGACTAGCTTTTTTAACAGTGGGAAGCAGCAGACAGCAGGCTGGGACGGAGCAGGTGGGCACTGCAGCTTGACCGCGCAGGCGCCAGGGAAGGAGAGGCAGGTTTCCCGGCACCGGGACCTCCGCCTTTACCCTTCATGAGGCCCACTGTGTAAGGGGAGACTGCTGATTCTCGGGGAAGATTAATGTCTTAGAGGGCAATCCCCACTCATTTCAGAAATTCTTAAATTACTTAAACAGCATGAACAATTTTGTTGAATTTCCATCTTTCTCATTGAAACTTTTTCATTTTTCTCACCATCTTAGTCAACCAAGGCTCAAAACCTCAGTCATCTTTGTCACTTCTGTATCGGATGCTATTAATTAGAATCAACCCTCTCTCAAGTCTTGTCAGTTCTGCAATATTAATTGCATTTCTAGGCTTAGGAAAAGGCATGAACCAGATAGATACATAGTGAATTTGATTTTTTGTCCCTACATTGGTCTTCTTTCTTCACTAACCCCTACAAGATATCAATTGCCAAAAGATCCCTCTTAGGTATAACCATTCCGGGTTGCTGCAGTTGCCTCCTAGCTGGTCCCCACAGCATCGCTGTTTCCCCTACTCTTTGCTACACTCATCTTTATGAATTATATTTTCATCATGTTACTTTATATTCAAAATTCTTCAGAGATCACCTTTCACCTATTATTTACCTCATTAGAGGAGTTAACACGCTGACGCACACAGAACCAGGCTTAAAATCATGACGTCGTTTACCCTACGCTCCCCACCTACTCTGCTCTTACGTTTCTCTGTAGCATCGTAGACGAATTTACCTATTTTATCATCTGTCCATGTCTCGTAAGCTCCCTAAGAGCAGGGATTTCTGTCAGTTATATACACTGCTGTATTGCCAGTGCAAGGAACAGTACTCAGCACGCGTGAATGGTCTATAAGTATTTGTGGGATAAAAGTACCCAGTAGAATAAATGCTCAATAAATGTTAGAGATTATTACTGTAAGACCATCGTCTCTAATACTGCTGCCAGCACCACTACCATTGCCAACAGACCAAAATCAACCTGCCCCTCCCAGCCCCTCCCAGCATGGCTCGACCTACCTCATCACCCGCGTTACTCCAAACGTGAGACTGCCACCGATAGATACTTCTATAATCCATGTGGTGGTCTCCTCTGCCTTCTCACTGTGGCTCATGTGTGTTCTCACCCATTTATGCAAATCCCACCTGTGCTCCCACCTAACTCAAAACCCATCTTGCCTGGTCTCCGGGAGCCCGCATCATTCTCTCTTTCCAATTTCCTCCCTGTATAGTCGATGTCGGACTTAGCCACAAGCCCCAGGACATCTCTTACAGGACAATCTTTACATCTGTTATGTAACTCTTGAGCTATCCATCACCTGTTAATGTGTAAGAGCCTGAACCCTTTGAGGGCAGATATGTTTATCTCACCTCTGTGTAGACCACCCACCTCCACCACCAACACGGCTACCTAGTTACCGACTCAGCAACAAGACACCATTTGTTGAATTAAAGTGAACTTAGAAATCCATGGACTATATTTTGTGGTCAGTAGCAATTCTGTAAGTAGAACTTATTTTTTCTTAGCCACAATCTATTTGGTTTACGATAGGTGATTAATAAATGTTAGTTCCCAAAATTGGTTTAGTTTCAGATATATCTAGACCATGAAGACAAGCAAAATGCCCCCTATTAACCGAGAATCTATGACCGATCAAAGAATTTGAGCTGAAAATCACTTACTTTAAAAATTAATTTTCCTGGAGTAAAGTAGTAAAGGGGAAATTGGGTCCAACCTGTTTCTTCCACTTATTAACAGCCAGATAAAGATCAGCCAGTTACTTAATTAAACTTCATTTTCCTCATCTGTAAAATGTAGATAATACTCCTCCTTCACGGGTTACTGTGAGGATTAAATGAAAAAGCCTATGTTAAATGCTTCTCCCAAAGCAACTAAACAATGTGCTACTTCCCATTTTCCTTCCCTGTCCTTCGAAACAAGGAAAGCTAGAATATAGTGACATTATCATTATACTTTAGTGAAGAAAGGCTCCTGTGACCTTCTGCACAAACAAAATTGTTAAACAAAAATTGCTAAGGAAACTTTGTGAGCGTGGACTCTGCTAACAACTAAGGCACTACAGTTTTCACAACGACCCAGCTCATCGCTCAGGCGCCCCCAGCTCTGCCTGAGTCCTGACCCTCTGTTCACTTTACTGAAATTTAAGTGATCCAGATTTCAGATCTTTCCCCAACTCACACTGGCCTCCCCTCAATTAATCTGCTAAATCATTTTACTATATTGACAGCCCTCGCTCACATACTTGGCAGGAAAACGAGTTCTGTACTTTCAGATATTAATATTTCTCTTTCAATTGGCAGTGACTTTTTTCCTCCGATTTTTGTCACCAACTGAGTAAGAAATGAAGACTTCTATTTTTCAGCCTCAAGGCATGTTAGGTTGAAGAAGAGATGGAGAGGCAGAGCAGGACACAAGACAAAGCCACTCAGGCCCTTCGCTTTCCCAGGTGGACGCAGAAACACAGAGCTGCCTCTGAGCAGCTTCTTTGCCAGTGTGTGTTCAGTCACTCGGCTGGGGGGGCCGGCTGCCCCTTGGATGCCTCCTGGGCCACCCTCCCGCCAAGTAGGAAAGGGACTTGGCCTCTAGGGAGGATTAGGTTTTCAAGCAGCCCCAGGAGGAGGAAGTTACTTGTTCCCACGGGCCTGGGTTTTTCTTTTTGTGGGTGTGTTTTCTCTTTCTGAAACCAGGAAGCTAAATTTGCCTAATGGTTAAGCCCAAAAGGATTACAGATTCTTTCTTCAAGAACCCACAGTGGCCTGTGGTCTATCCCACCCTCCAAGTTAACAATCAGCGCATTTCCAAATCACCCTGACACAAGGGACGGTTTCCGATGCCCCAGTGAAGCCTATCGCAGTCCATTATTTTTATGAAAAGGACTACATTAACAGAGCATTCATATTTATGTTTCTCATTCTTCTCACCCAAACTCCAAAAGTACAAATGCCAAATTATGTATATCTCAGTTTCCTAAAGGGACAAAATCAAAATTTCACGTCCCCTCCTCTTTCTTTTACCTCTTTTAAAGAAACTACTATTAGTTTCAGATTCTCACACGCTTAACATTCTTCATATTTCCCTTAATTGGTCCTGAAGACACAGCAAGTTTTGCTTTTCTTGCAATAAGTGAGATCCTCTTTCTCTCCTATCATTTCTGCTAAGAACGCGTTCTCCCTTGGTAACACACCCCGACATTCAACAGTACTTCCTGTCGGGAATTTTTGAATGATGTCATTTTTGCTGCTGAAGTCCACCTTCCCGGGTGTGACCTCCACATGGGTGGAGAAGCCTCGCCTCAGCCCCAGCACACCCCTTCATGGGCGCCCATCGGAGGGGTCAGTTAGGATCCCGCAACTGGCTGGCCCGGCAGTTGTGTTTGCCAAAGCACTGCGAGCACCGGCTAAGCCTGAACCCCAAGCTACTGGTCAACCTTGGGAAGTTACTCAAGCCCTCAGCCTCAGTTCACTCATTTGGAGAATGAGGATATTGCCACCGACCCCCCAAGGCCATAGTTAGGATCCACTGAGATAACACACCCAGAGCACCTAGCACCCCCTCAGTCTGGGAGGGCTCTGGTCAGTATCACATGTGTGGTAACCTACAAATGCCTTATTACTCCTCAGCAGTCCTTTCTAGAGCTGTCATTCTTAATTCACTTAAACACATTTTTAGCTGCACTGGTTAGAGCAGCATATTCTGTATTTGTCCTGTCAATGCAGAAGGCAATGATTCAATGATTTTTATTTTTTTTCTTTTTTGAGACAGGATCTTGCTCTGTCACCCAGGCTGGAGCATAGTAGCCCTATCATAGCCCACTGCAGCCTCGAACTCCTGGACTCGAGGCAATGATTCTTAACCCAAGCTGCACATTAGAGCAACGGGGGAGCTTTTCAAGAAAAATATGCATGCCCCACTCTACCCAGACAAGTTAAATCAGAATCTCTGGGGGAAATGCCTGGGCATTGGTATTTTTAAATCTCTGCAGACTTTTCCATGGTCATAAGTACAATGAAGAAAATAAAAGCAGAGTAAGAGGAGAGGGAGGGAGGGGATGGCTAGTCCAAGAGGCATGTGTGAGCTTCCGCTGAGGTCTCCATGGGAGGAAACCGCCACGCAGTGTCCCACTGGAACCAGAGAGACAGAGAGCGGAGGCAGTCTGAGTCGAGACAGCATCAATGGCAGATCCACATGCTGCCACCAGCCCAGACCACCCTGGTTCCTTCTCATCGCGGTCTTGCTTGGTCAGCTCTTCCTTCAATTTTGTGCAATACCTCAGCTTCCTTCAAATAAATTCCCCATTTTTGCTTAAGCCAGCGAGAGGAGGTTTCCATAGAAACCCAAAGAACTTCTACGAATACAACACGTCATGAGGTTTAAATTGGTCTTACTTACATAGTCATGTTTGCCAAGCACAGAAT
>RJWJ010020351.1:0-29179 GCA_004363605.1 Indri indri | reverse complement strand
CACATAAGTGTACATATAAGAATAACATCTATTGGATGTCGGGTAGGGAGGGAGGGGGAAGGGGGAGGGGCGAGGGGGAGGAGGGGACGGATATATGCATACACAAAGAGTGCAATGCGCACCATCCGAGCGATGGACACACTTGAAACTGGGACTTGGGGGGAAGGGGGGGGCAAGGGCAACATTCGTAACCTAAACATCTGTACCCCTATAATAACAAACAATTAATAAATAAATAAATAAATAAATCCCTAATCATAAGGCAATAGGCTTTTTCCCTTGGCTAAGTAATAATGTTACCTGTCTTTCTCCTACAGCCCAATTTCCTAACTCATTTGTGTTAGATCATTTTTTTTTCCAGCACTCACCGGAAGTTGTCCCATCTACTATGGAGTCCTAGAGTGTGCCCCATACTAGATATAAAGCTATATCCCTAGATTGGAACCTAAATAAAATATATATACTTGCTTATTTACTTCTTTGTTCTGTACTCCATCTTGTTTTAAAATACATTTAAGTTAAGAAGAGGAAAAGGGTATTGAAAAGAAGGCAAATGAAGCATAGCAAAAGAATGTGAGCTGATAATAATGATGATGATGATGCTATGATATTAATACCTATTTGAGTGATAGAGGAGTCTTTCTATTTCCCAAGCACTGAGCTGAGCCTTTAAATCAAGTGTCTCACTTAATATTCACAAAAGTGCTAATAGACCCATATTATAATGTTCTCTATTTTATGAGTGAAAAGACAAATTTCTAAAAAATTGAGCAATTGATTCAATGGCACACATCTATTAAGGTTGAAGAACTACAATTCAGACTCATCTTTAATTCCCAAAGCCAAGTAAACACCAAGTAATACAGCGAAAGCACTATTTTGATGCTAAGCTTCCTAGCAGTAATAGTGAAGGATGGAACAATTATTTCTTAAAAATCCAGAGTATTCACAAGGTAAAAACAAAACAAAAACAACAATGAGAAAAACAAAAAAACAACTACTGCTCAAGAAAGAATAAAATTTATTGATGGTAACAGAAAATGAGCAGAGTTGGAGAGAAAGGCTAAATCATTTTCTATAAAACTGGTGATATTCAATGCTATAATTTGGATCTAGACACATAAAACAGAATTTTCAGTAACTGTAAAAAAAGAAAAAGAAAATGAGAGACAAGGTTTTTCTCAGGCTCGAAGAAAAGATAACCTTCATGTAGGAATCTCATATTTTAACCTCCAGTAACTATCTCTCTACAATTACTTTATCAACTCTAATTTCTCATTGCTTATCTTGTCTATCTTCCAGGAAGAAGAAAACGAAGGAATAGGTCATTTCTTTTGTTCTTCCACTTCTCATTTCTTTATTCTCCTTTTAGGACAGAAAGTCGAAATCCCAACAGCTTCACTTTCTTCTGTCTAACCAAATTAATGAATATACTGTTACATTAGAGACCAAATGGTCTCTTTATTACAAGGATATGACATATATTATAAGCACATAAAGGTCATGAAAATGACAGCTTCGGTAACAATAGAAACAAAAACATGGTTCCCTTGGTTTATAAAACTCTCAGATCAATAGCTGATCTGAGATAGATTCCCCAAATCTACTCTAATCTAAAATATGATGTTTCACTTACTCAATGGTTTGGGCCAGAAATGAAGATTCTGCTTGCTGTCTGTCTCTCCATGAACTCCCACATCCAGTCACTACTTCCTATTACTTCCACTTGTCGTCTACACCTCAAATCCATCCATTCTCTTCCTCTCCATTCAAACATCCTGACCCCAGGCTAACATCATCTTTTACCTGAACCATGGCAAGTCTCCCTGACTTGGAGTGCGTACATCTCACCCATGTCTCCTCAACTGTGCAGCTGGAGAGAACATGTTTAGACACACAATGGTCATGTCACTCCTGTTATTTAAAAACCTTTCAGTGGTTTCCCACTGAGCTTAAAATAAAATCCACATTCATGAGCATGGTTGACAAGGCTGTGTGTGAGCTGGCCCCTGTCTTGTTCTTTAACTTTGTCTCTTACAAACACTTCATTCTTGGCTTCTACTACATTCTATTCAAGGGTCCTCAAATAGGACAGGACAGGGAAACTTTCCCTTGGAAGCCTTCTCAAGTGTTCCAGACAAGAACAGGTCACTATCCTGTGTGCTCTCATAGCCCTTGGGATATTACATCTATAATCTTTATTAGCATTGTAAGTAGCTATTTCTGGGATTATTTGTTTAATATCTGCTCTATCTCCTTACCAGAATCACCATGAGAGCAAGGAGAACAAGCATCTTCTTCCCTGTTGCATCTTCAGAATCAAACATACTGCCTGGCATATAATAGACACTGAAATGCTTGAACGAATAAATGAATAATAATGAATAAATCAAAAACAAAATACTAATTCGCCATCAAAATAGCATACAAAATGAACTGTTTTTATAGAAATAAGTAGATTTTGTGACCCTTTCCCAAAGCCTTTGCTAGTTCTTTTGGTAGCCAATACATTCATTTATGAACTGGTGACACATACTCAGGGTGACTGCCTTGTCCTGTGTTACCTTATTGCTATGACACTAAGTAAAGGAAATTGGCCCATACGTTGCTTAAACCCATGCCTACCTGCCTATAAATTTGTGTTGGATTTTTTTGCTAGAAGAAAAAAAAATGAAATTGTCCTGAATTTTCAGCCTTGGTTCTCAGTATTTGATATCGAAATATGATCTGATGGTAGAGCTCACAGCTGAGCCCTGAAGAATGAAAAAGTCTACAAATGTTAAAAATCAGAAGCACTTAGAATTTCATTATATAGAAACTGGAATAGATCCTTCAAGCCTCCTAGTCCAGCCTCTTATTTTTAGAGGAAGTAAGAAGACCTAAGAAAGGGGAAGAGGCTTATTCAATAAGAAAGAAGATGTATAGTGTCTTACAGGTTGACAGCTCACAGGTGGAGCTCACTTCCAGGCGGGCTTGGTTCAACAATTCCACTAAGCCTTCAAGGACCTAGCTCATTTCCAACTCTGTCTCTGCCTTCCAAGTGTCTATTCGCTCTAAGGCAAGCTCCTCATCATGGATGAAGTATGGCTGCCAATAGCTGTCTGGGCTGTGTTCTTCTTCATCCACATAATGACAAGAGAATGGATTATTTGAGAAGCTCTCTCACATGCACACGGATTACTGTTTCCTAGTTCCCCCCGGCAAACCACTTATCACGTCTCATTAGCTTGGCTTGGGTCACTTGCCCCTCCTTGGGCCAATTACCTTGACCTTGGGAAAGAGCACATTGCTAGGTGAGAGCTTCAGTGCATGTCCTGTCCCTAAATCAAGAGAGAAACCAGCTCCCCGCTAAAAGAGATGCATGGAGTGACAGAGGTGTGGTAAGGGAGATTTAGGATAACAATGGGAAGAGGGGAACGAATATTGAAGATGTAATCATAATGTTGACTAAAGCTAGCAATGTTTCCATGTGTACTTTTATGACTCAAGTACTTTGATGATTTCTATATTTTTTCCTACCTATAAAACAATATATCCATATTTTTAAAAGGTAGAAATTCAAGATCTAAACCAAACATTTCAAAAGTCATCTGTAATCTATCACACAGAAGTTACCAGTATTCATATTTAAGTGTACATACATACTCCTAACACTTTTCCAAACATACCTATTTGGCTTTGTTGCTTTAAAAAAATTGTACTTTAAGATATGTTTTATGATCCTTTTCTCAAAATTTCACACTTTTTATGTCAGTAACTATTCATCTAATGGTGCCCTGAATCCACCAATCTAAAGTACTATACTTTTGTTTCTCTAAATATGCCACATGCATTTTTTGCTTGTAAATTGTGGTTCATCTTACTTTCTTGGCAGTAAATTTGTTACTATGCAAGATAAAGAATTAACAAGAGCATTTTTCTTGTTCTATAGGATCTTACATAGTATCAGTGGTTAACTACAACAAAAACCCCATAAAATCTCCTTTTCCTGGTGTGGGCTTAAATCCTATTAACTTTGGTTGACTCCCTAGGTTTGTATCTGATTTGCCCTCAAGTAAATTTCTGGTCTTTGTCTTATTATTAATATGTTTGATTAGCTGTTCTTTTTTATCTGGTTTGAATTTCTAATTATGGGAAATAGACAATATCCAGAAGGAGTAGAATAATATATATTTTAATCCATACCTCCCTGGACCTTCCTCTTTTTTTTCCTTCATTTTTTGATGTGGTCAGGGAGGCAATATAATAGCAGAGATAAGATAATGAATTCTGGAGTCAGACTACCTGGCTCTCTGTGTCAATTCCACCTCTTACTAACTGTTCGATCCTATGTAAGCAACTGCACCTAAGTTGCTTCACTGATACCTAATTCAATGGATCAATGTTAGATGCATATCGGGGTGCCTGGCATACCATAAACCTCTATAATGTTTTTAAATTAAATTTGCTTTCTATGATATAATTAAGATTTTGCTCATAATTTTAAGGTGCTCTCTCACCTCTCCCTGCCTTTGCAAATTCAACTCTTTCTATTTAAACATCCTTGCTTCCTCTTCTATTTCCACCTACCATTCTCAGTTCCCTAACTTTCCTAACTCACTATTACAGATTTGGTGCCTTTATGTCATTCCCTATGGACTTTCTCTTGGTCTCCTAAGTCTAGGTTAGAAACCCCTTCTCTATACTCCCATAAGATTCGGTGCTGACTGTCTTCGCTATACCACCTACTATACTTGCCATATTTACCTATCATTGTCTCTCCACTAGATTATCTTTTATATCCATAGTCTCAGGCAAAGCATAGTCCCTTTCAGTTCCTCGAACATATTATACGCTTCTTGACTCAAAGCTTTTACACGTTCCGTTCTCTCTTTCTAGAACATTCTTCCATCCTATTCTTTGCCCAAATGGCTCTTTTTTATCCTTCTGATTTCAGAGAGACTTTCCCTGACCTTATCATTCCCTGCATGAAAACATGCAATGGTTTCCCAATGCACGGAATATAATGTCTGACTTCTTTAAAAAAAAAAAAAAAATAGGCCCCTGAGGCCCAGCATGAACTGACATCCACCCATATTTCCAACCTAGTATCATTCTGCTTTTCCCCACCCACCCATACATGCATCCTGCTCCAGTCACTCTGATTTCCTCGCACTAATTCACTTGGGTATTCACTTATTCAGCAAGTATTCACTAATCAAACCAGGTCCGGAGACTAGAACTCCAAAAACGGAGAAGATAACCGCTCCCGTTTCACACACTCTGAAAGCTTTCCAGACTCAGAGCTTTTTATATGTGTTATAAGCTCTTGTTTTATTCACAGCTGTTCGCTCGTCATCTGGCAAGGTACCTGGCACGTAGTAGGTGCTCAATCAATATTTATAGAACCTATGAATAAGTGAACGTGTGAATGAACTAACAAACATAGTCACTTCTCACTTATTCATGATTTAGGTGTTTTATGAATTTGCAGCCAGATTCTGCTTCAAAGTGGTTGGCAGTGGGCTGAGCAGGGAGGAGGCTGGGAAGGATTTCAGATGATGTGTCTGTGTGTGTATGGGTGTTTGTGTGGGAATCTGAGAGTGCCTAAATAGGCATTTCCAACCACATCTCAGTGCCAGAGAGAAATGCTTTTTGCATGGATTCTTGTTTTCTCCACCCTCTTGTCCCTTTCTTCTAATGCACCATATTGATAGTAGGCCTTCCCCACTCTTGGTTTCCGCCCTCACATTCAGGTTTTTTCATACTGTGATGGAGAGTATGTGGTGTCTCTGGGAGTCCCAGCTCAGGGAGAAGAATCTAGCAGTTACTAGTTTAGAGTAGAGGAAAAGAGAATGACAAAAGGGAGTGCAAGAGGGGAAGAGAACAAACCTGAACGTGCTCGTATTTTACGTTCCCTAAATGAGACGGCCTCCATCTTGGCAGTGAATTACAATAACCTGGGCAGTTTTTAAAATTCTAAATGCCGAGGACCCCACTCGAGATCAATCAAATCAGGATCTCTGGAGGTGGGACCCAGGCAATAGTATTTTTTAAAGCTCGCTAGGTGGTTCTAATTTGCAGCCGAGTTTGAAAACCACTGTACTAAAACAAAAACTTACAGCCTAGGCCTCTGGTCACTATGGCAACCCCAGAACTACCTACAGCTTCTTGTTAATTAGGCCAACTAAAAGGCATGTTTTCTGTGTTTAACAGATTTAAGGTTAGCACAATGTAGGCATCTTTATTGAATGCCTACTATGTGCTTAGTATGATAACAGCTACCATATAAAACCTTTATATCATTAATTTGGGGGTTTTTTCCTAGTTCTTATTTAACTATATAGGTTGCGTCAAATTTAAGTGTTCCAAACAATATTTAGTAGGTTTCATGGTTGCCTCCCTTACATACATTCCTTCTTCTCGATTTTCAATTATATAACCACAATCCCCCTGCGGAGCTAACTGCCAGTTCCAGGAGTCTCTTCTGTGGTTCAGGGTAGCCCCAGTTCCTGGCCATGATTAAATATGTGAACAAAAGTCAATTTGGGCAATGATACACAAGGACAGGTTTGCAGGTATATCTCGGTAAGCCAATTTCCTCACTTGTCTAAGACATCTTCAGGAATTAATTTTCTCTTTTCATCCAGAGTTGAACGAGAGAGCATGCCATTAACTAGGAGTCATTAATAGATGTTTTGAGATCCTGAAGAGGCATCAACCTTAGGATGAGGCTGATACCATGGAAAGCTGAGTAACAAGTTGGGGAAATGTTCCTTGGTTCAATCAAACCAACCCTAAAGTACAGTCGACACTAGACTTTTTCCTTTATAGGTTCAGACAGTTTGAGTTGGGCTTTTTGTTACTTGCAATCAAAAGCATCCTATTTAACAGAGCATTAAGAGACAGCCTATGACAATGGAAATATAAAACTAAGAACATCCTAAAGATTATTTAATCCAATCTCTCAATTTAAAAATATATAAAAAAATTTAAGACCCAAAGAGCTGAAATGTCTTATGCAAGGTAACAGTCTACCTAGACCTATATTACCTACAGCTGAGCCTTGATCTCAAGTGTACTCATTGCCAGCCCATTGCTCTTTCTACTGCACTATGACGTCATCTTCATAGTGAACATTCGCTTTAATTTTCCACTGTTGTTAAATTAGTTGTAATGACCCTAACTTTTGAAATATCATTAAATTTCCTTGGAAGGAACTCTCTCTAGAAATAGATATTCTTATCCGTCCCTCAAAAGACATACCCCAAACCTATAGATACCATTTGATTGTTAAATGTGGATACCATGAAAGAATATATAAAACTGTTGAAAATATACATCACACAATGCACCCCCAACTAAGAAAAAAAATTAAAAATTCTACCCAGCTAGGCTGCTTCAGTAAATGATGTTGCTGAATATATAAAATACTTGAATCTAAATTTAAAAATGCTTCCCCCCCTTGATTAACCAGATTGTCCCCTCCCCTATATATAGGAACGCTATGTGCCTGAGCCCACTTGCCATCTGTTACCACATTTTCCAAACTTCTCTTCCACCCCCTCCTCTTACACAATCTTATCACATAAAAATATTAGATTTCAGGGATTTGTATAATTTCATCAAATTTTCTGAGCCAAGTAAAAATAGAGGAAGTACTGGTATATCAAATTGACTTTTTGAATGCCCAACACGTATCCATGGTAGCCAGTAATGCCCTTTAGGCAGACCTTATGTAGCCAGGACTAGCAAGAATGGGTTTTTTTCTTTATTCTAACATTTCATATTAGGAATTTTCAGGTGTTCCCCATATTACAGAGAAGATTTTGGATAATTTCCAGAGTCCTGACTCATATAGCATTATATTCCTCTGTTTATTAGCTTTTGTAAACTTTCATGAGTTTTCCCAGATCATTGGGAAAATACTTACAAGCCAACTTGGGATTATCCATGTTGCCTCTGTCCCCTCAGTTTGAGAGATGAATTTTAATCATCTAAATCTATGGTACCTCTACTCACTTAAGGGGTTAGGCCAGAAACTGAAGAGTCTTCCTTGGTTGCTTCATTTCCCACCTCTCACAACCAATCCATCAGAAATCCAAGCCAATGCTTTTGTTTCCAGACCCCACAGGAGTTGTCTGAGAAATATTCAGGACACTGGCTATAACACATCAAGCCCACTACTCAGTGAGGGTTTGTTAGGGATGGTCCTCTGAACTGGGTTCTTCCATGTTTTTCTGCATGTATAGGAGAAAGGAGGCTTGTAATAAACATCCTGTTGTGTCTACCAAGCATCCTACTTCTCCCATCCACACCCCTGGTGGTTCAGAAAGGCTCATCAATCACAGCCCCTCAATCCCTTCTCTGATGGCAGAGGTAGTCACATGACCCAGGCTTGACCAACCAGAATTGCCATGTCTGTCAGCAGAGATTGGTCCATGTGTGGGCACATTACCCAAGGAAGAACATTAGGGAGAAAGGGATTTACTTCCAGTATAACCTATACTGAGGGTTACTAGTGCCATTTCTATCTATGAGGAAAATGTCTGCCTGTGGCAGCAGGGAAGACAATCACACATACAGGAGAAAGAGAAAAAAACTAGGGCTGAAAGATGGAGAGGGAGAAGAGGGAGATGGGTAAGAATAGAGACTAAATCGGGGTTGCAAAAGATGGTCTGCCTCCTGTTTTCATAAATTAAGTTTTATTGGAACACAAATACACCCATTTGTTCATGTATTATCTATAACTGCTTTCATGCTATAATGGTAGAGTGGTTGGAACAGATGCCATCGCTAATTGGGTATGCCTGAATGAGGGCACATGATATATCGTGTTCTTCTCAGAGATCTTATAATTTAGTGAAGGGCCGTAAATGCAAATACACATTTGTAGCACAATAAGAGAATGGGAATAAAGACAAAAGGCAGAATAGAAAGAATACACAAATCTAATAAAATAACAATGCTAACGATAATGATAATAATGCTTCTGATGATGGCAACTACAATTTATTGATCAGATAGTGGTGCTGTGTTGCCACTGTAGGTATATTGTCACTTATCCTCCAAACAACCTAGAAAAATAAATGTTTCAGTCAGGATAGGATAATTTTTGCTGTATAACAAGCAAGTCCCATATCTCTGCTACATATCCAAAGTGGATCAGTGGGAGGCTCTGCTTGCAATACATAGCCAAGATCTCAGAGCGATGGAAGCTCTTTCTCAACACGTTTCCACATATGCTTCATTGGGGGAAAGGACCTTGGCAAATCACATAGTGTCTCTGTCTCTAAAAATGTCTATCCACATGTGAAACACATCATTTCCACTCACATTTCATTAGCCAAAACAAGTCACATAACTCTGCCTAAACTGAAAAGTGCTGATGGAATGGATTATGATACTACCATGTGCTTAGAAGAAGAGCTAGAAATATTTAGTGAATACCATTGTATAATATTAGTCAGGATTCTCGAGAGAGACAGACCCAATAGGTTATAGATGATATAGATATAGATACAGATATAGATATAGATATAGACATAGACATAGAGATATATGAAAAAGGATTTATTAGGGGAATTGGCTCCCATAATTATGCAAGCTGAGAAGTCCCATGACCAGCTGTCTGCAAGCTGGAGACCATAGAATGACAGTGGCATGGCTCAACCCAAGTCCAAAAGCCTTAGGACCAAGGAAGCTGATGATGTAATTTTCAGGCTAAGGCCGAAGGCCTGAGAACACAGTAGGGTGCTGGTATATGTCCTAGACTCCAAAGGCCAGGGAGTCTGGAGTTATGATGCCAAGGGCAGGAGGAAGAGAGTATCCCAGCCCTAGGAAAGAGAGAAAGGAAATTCTTTTCTCTTCTTTTTCATTCTATCTGGGCCCCCATCAATTGGATGTTGCCTGCCCACAATGAGGGCAGATCTTCCCCACTCAATCCACTGATTCACATGTCAATCTCCTCTGGAAACCCTTACAGACACAACTAGAAGTAATGCTTTACCAATATCCTAGGTATTCCTTAATCTAGTCAAGTTGACACTGAAAATTAACCATCACAATCATGACTGTTTACCCAAATAAGTATTACTAGTCTTCATCTTCCAATGAGAAAATACAGTAAGAGGAATTAGGAGACTTCCTCAAGGCTATCAGCTAATAAGTAGCAGTGTTTGATTTGAACTCAAGTCAGTACGAATCTAAATCCTTAACTCTTTTTGGTTGTACCATGTCCATGTCTTTTCTCATCAGCTTTGTGTTAGATGGTTGGATAGAATAGAAAGTTTACATGATGGAGGACCAAGCAAGAGATTTGATGAGCTGGGAAATGGCAAGCCCTTTAACCTTTTCGATTAATACATTTACATTATATAAGCAGTACTTGAGAAAGACATGATGGCAGAATTGGGCTTGGGGTGGGATGGGGGAATAGTATAACAGTTAGAATGAGATAATGAAAAAAGGAAGAAGGGAGGGAGGGAGAAAGGGGGAAAGAGGGGAAGAGAGAGAGAGAGAAATGAGTAGTTGGGAAGGAGGTTTCAGACAGAGACCTTTCCTGTTCTCAAGTACCTTAAGTATAATTCTTTTCTAAAAGGTTCAGGTTCAAATATTTATGAGACAGAGTTACTATTCCTTTTAGGAGCTTGTCAAGTGTAAAAGAGGAGGAAAAATCTGTTTGTGAAGGGAGTTTACAGTATACTTAAAGTTTATTTTAAAAATGAATAGGACTTGATAGATAGGGCAATAAACAACAGGCCCCATCAGTAACCTGCCAGGAGCACTAACAGGAAGCATCTGTAGGCTGCCAAGAGCCAGAAATAAGAATGAACAATTCTTACCGTCAGAGAGTCACAGGAACATTCACAAAGAGAATATTTGGGATGCAGCATCTCTAAGCCAAGTTACTCTCTGTGATGAGCACACTCACAGTTTATGTGGAATACACCCACACAGGTAAAGTCACATCTGAATCAGATGTTGCTGGTTTTCTTTGCTGTGAATTCCAGGTTTAGTTTTAGCTTGAAATTATGACACAGTGTACAAAAATGTGCAGGGATCTTTAGAGAAACCAATACAATAGGGATATTAAACTTCATATAACTCAATAATTAGAAAGCATATGTGGCCAAAAAGGGTTTGTGTGTTCCTCTAAATATCTATTTTTAACATTTTTAATATTCATATTTACTAAATGCACATAGGCATGGCTAAGTATTTACATGCACCTACTATATGCTGGGCATGATTACAGGAGCTGGGGATGAGCACATGAAGAAAGGAAACAATCTTTACCTTCATGAAGCCTCAGATTTTAGTTGAAGATCAAAATGAGGAAGCATATGCACCAGGTGAGTAAAGATTAGGGTATGTGATATAAAGCTATTAAAATAAATAGGTTAATAGCAAACCTGGGGTACAAGGAGTGAGAGTGACTTGAAGCAGTGATCAAGGAGACCTTTAGGGTGCTGATTTTTGAGCTAGGACCTGGAAGGTAATAAGCCAACCATGCAATGACAAAGCATGGTGGATATTTGGGTCTGTTTCAGTTAATATACACTTCCTTTCTGGAGACAAAAATATAATAGAGCTATGTTCTAAAGCTCATTGGATTGGGGATCTGAGCTTCCTTCTCCCTGAGACATGAGTCTCTGTTCTGCCACTTAATCGCTGTCTGCCCTTAATAAGTTAGCCATGTAAATTTTATGCATCTGGATGTCTTCATATGTGAAATGTGTGGATTGGGCCAGTGGGTCTATAAAGTCTCCTCTAGCACTGAAAGTTTATGCTATTTCCTCTCCTGTTCCCACTGCATGTGCATGAATACATCCATATGCTCTCTTTTGTAGGCACGCACAAACACACACACACACACGCACACATCATGTGCATTAAGTCTTCTACTTTGCAACTGCTGTCAGGGCCCTGGGCAAAATAGGAAATGTGTATCTGATATGATTTGAATGCAAGTGAAAACCACCTTGCCTACCCTTAGCCTCTTCCAAAAATTGCTTTTGCTGAAACACAACATCAGCTATTCCATAAAGGTCCTTAGGGACTTTGTGACTACCTTATCTTAGAGGACACATCACACTCTTTCCTCAAACTGCCTGTCACTGGCCACAGCCTCAGATACCCTGTGTGACTTTTCCTCCATATTCTCTTCTCAACCACCTCAATCCAACTGTATCCAATTGGACCAGACGTGAACACCAGAAAGATCAACCATAGGCTTCAATGACTGGGAAACAATGGAAAGGGTGAGGCAGGCCAGCAGACTTGCCTCCAAGGAATTTGGATTTGGGAGGGTGAAACATTGGATAGGGTGGTAGCAGGGCCAAAAATTAAGGGCACATAAAAAGCCTCCAAGACATCATGATGACAAAGCATTTGAATGAAGTCTGTGGACTCCACGCGCATTGAGGCTACCGGAGCTATTGAAATCTACACTCACTTTCTAATTTCATCTCCTATGAGACTCCGGCATTGCAGTATTTCCTAGCCTCGATTTCTATGAAATTTCTCTGTGTCCTATCAACAAGCCTCATTTCTAGTGAACCAGCTTATCTAGAATTCTTTCAGTCAAACTGTGTTGACTAAAACAAAGAGTGGCTCA
Source organism: Indri indri (assembly GCA_004363605.1). Taxonomy (NCBI): domain Eukaryota; kingdom Metazoa; phylum Chordata; class Mammalia; order Primates; family Indriidae; genus Indri; species Indri indri. Next base: position 16,581 of record RJWJ010020351.1, on the reverse strand, counting down.
TTCAACAAATAAGATAAACCATGTGGAGATGTTAATGGTGGCCAGATTTAGAAACAGGAGTAATAGATACAAATGGGGAAAGACTCTGCTTTCAAGAACTAGAGGTCAGATGGCCATGAGCTGCCAGCACCAGAAGATGTAAATGGCGCCTGCAAGCAGCAAATGGGTTCTGGGAAGCATGCTGTTTGGGATGGAGGTGGGTCGTGCTCCAAAATTGTTCAGAGGGGACATAAAAGAGAAGAGCAGGAGGGGAAAATTCGACCTAGAATTTTGCTAAAGAAGAGTGCTCAATACCATAGGAAGGAAACAGTCCTCAAGGCTCTCAAACATCTCTGTCTTTCCCTTCTCCCACGTACCATTGAGCACCAAGCCTAACATATAGTAAAAGTAATAATGATCGTACTTATTCATGGAAGCTTGAAGTTCTCCATCAGTTACTACATTGGAAAACATTTTCTCCTAGTCCTTCTTTAAAGAATGCTCTATTCTTCCACCCCGTGTAACTCTTTAAAAGTCTTTCTGAATTCTACAGCTTCTGCTCCTGAACTTAGGGATCACAGGTAAGCCAACCAAGCATCGTTTTTATAAAGAGGGCAGTATGGAGAGATTGTCCAATAGTCCCTTCCAACTGCCGGCTTGCGGCAAATCCATAAAACGTTTCCTCTGCATAATATATGGGAACCCTATTAAAATACAGCACATTGTTATAAGAAGATGGAAATAGTCTAAGTCAAATTGTGTCTCCTTGTAAAACAGTCCCCCTAATACTGACCACAAAGCAGAGTTCTTCTGTATTGCTTTAAATTAAAAAATCCACTGCTCAAGGAATTACTGACTAGATGCTAATCCCAGGTTTAGCCAGCACTGTGGACATGTTGTGAAGCTCTAACAAGAGTAATGCTAAGCAAAGGTCATTTAGCAGAAAGATGCCTGCTTGTATTGAACATCCTCTCTGCTCCAGGATAAGCGAGGACAGACCAGCAATCAGTTTATAAAAGCAGGGACTGTGTGCCATCCACAATGTAGACCTACATATCTGACCTAAAAAGGCCACTGCTCATGTTTCCAGAGTGGAAAAATATATATCAAATACTTTACCTACAAGAAAAGATCTTTGTGTTTAGTCGGAAGTGGGCCAGCACACCGGTATCTTGACAGCACGCTAAAGAATCTAGCAAAGGGTGATTGCGGGTATGTGGACTTCATTCCTTCCCTCAATCTCTAAAGCACAGTGACATCTTTGCTCTAAAAAACGACACTTGGTCTTTTTGTCTCAGGCCTCGAATTTTTAAACATGTGCAATTATTCTCAGAGTGTAAAACCTGATTGTTGCTATAGATGCAGCTTTTTAAAGGCTACCAGGTTAGCAAAACAAAGATCATGGTTGTTATTTACCAACCATTTGTGTAGCCCCCAACATGCTATCCAAATTTCGATGATCCCTGTTGGGGAGCCAGAGGAGAAACAGGAGAAACGGGACAGGGAGACGAAAGGGGGAACAGTTTATCTTCAACGTTTTAGTTAATCCAGTCTCATAAAGTAATTTAAGTTATCAATGGACAGCTTAAACCAGATTGATGAGGCATTTCTATTGAAATACAAGCCCTGGAAATAACCTTAGGAGGCATTTTGAATAGTTTGGGTCCAACTCAGTATAGAGTGCTCAACCCAGGACTGGAAAAACTTATAAATGGTTTGCCTTTCCAAACAACTTGAATGACAGCGACTCCCATATCATACTTCTTTCCAGACAGATGGTGAGAGCACAGTTTGCTGTTCTGTTTCAATTCACTGCTGTCTTTTATAAGCAACACGGTTAAGCGAGCTGCTAAAGAGAACGGCCTCTCCGAAGCCCTTCTGCCTAATTTTAACAATACTGGGATTAAACCTCATGCTTGGATATTATGGTTCACTTTCCTCAAGTGTTTTATGAAACTTGCCTTAAATTTGCCATCTAGATTCATGACTGATAAAACTGATAAAAACGGATAAAACTTAGACAACCTCCCTAAAAATAAATACATGAGAAGCGTGTCATTTTTCTGTGCATTCCTGACACAATTGTCCACCTCTTGATTTATGTAGGTGTTCCCATTTTCAGAACTCTGGGTCATATTGTTCTCACGACTCCATCTTTTGTGTCCCATGAAGAAGCAAAGATCCACCAAGCTCTTAAGTATGCCACATCTGGATTTGTGTTCTCCTTTAATAAGCTCATTGAGTGCTTACTGTGGACCTCCCATGGTGCCGAACACTTACATTCTCTCTCTGTGTTACTCTCAAAACACTAAAAGATTAATGGCATTTTATAGATGAGAAAACGGAGTCTCAGCTAGGTTGGGTATCTTCTCCAATGTCACACAGCTCATAAATGGCAGAGCAGAAATGCCAACTTGGGGCGTAAGGTTAAACCCCACATTCTAACCCACCTCACAGCTCCTTTATTCAATTCCACTTCTCAGGGGGATGCTTGAGCACTGACACTGGTAACAAAGTCTGATCAATAGCAGCCTTACCTTGGAAATTCCAATCCAGCCTTCTGTTTTGGGGAATTTCTACTTGGCCACTAAATACCTATGTTATTTTTTGCCTGGACTGGGTGAAAAGTAGTTGATTTTCTTTGGGGTAGATACAAAGATAGTTCAAGCAAGGCTGGCTGCATGAAAAGGGTGGCTGTGGGGCAACTATGCATCGTTCACATTTAACCCCTTGTTATAGTGCAAATTCCAGGAGTTCAGAGACCTAGTCTTATATCCCAAGCTTGTAGCCCAGAGCTCAACACTTAGATATCCAAGTATTTGTCAAGTGAATGAATGAACAAATGAATGAATGAATGAACAGAGACGTCATGATGCAGGGACAAGACACTTCAGTGTGGACGCCTTTTACTCTGTATCTTGCTTTGACCAACTATGCTTCTGGTACAGTCCATTCCTGGTTCCTGGTTGCCAGTCTGGTTATTAATCCAATATATCCTCAGCTCCAAAGCTTCCCTGGGTCTTTCCCTGATAGCAAGCCCTGTCCACCCAGAAGCTTACCATTAGTTTCAGAATGAACTCAACCTTTCGCAGGTGGAAATTTTATACCCGTCTCTCTTCACTTAGCCTCCAGGGAATGAAAATAAAAATAGAGATTCATTTTTGTGCTTTAAATTAAAAATAAGTAATCAGACTTCTTAACAACTAAACGATGTTATTAAAGGTCTATCATTTTCACTCACTCAACAAATATATTTTGAGACCCTACTGTGTGCCAGGTGTGTTCTAAAAGCTGTGGGTATTGTGGGGGATGAAAACAAAAGGGCCAAGAATCCTTGCCCTTGTGGGACCTAAATTCCAGTGGAGAGAGCCAGATGGTAAACCAAATAGATAAGTAAAACATAGGTTGTCCTAGGAGGTCATAAGCTGTAAGAAGAAAAACAAAGCACAGAGGTGGGACGGCCCACGAGGAGGGCAAGGTACAATTTTAAATAGGGTGGGTGTTAGGGGTTGAATTGTGTCCCCACAAAAAAAGTATCTTGAATTGCTTCCTCCCCTGCCCCCCCGCGCCCAGTACATCAGATGGGATCTCATTTGGAAACAGAGTTGTTGCAGATATAATGAGTAAGATGAGGTTATACTGGAATGGAGTGGGCTCTTCACCCCATTTGACTGGCATCCTAAGGAGATAGGATGAAGACACAGGGAGAGCAGCAGGTGACAGCAGAGGCAGAGACTGGAGGGGTACAGTGACAAGCCAAGGGACACCAAGCATTCCTGGTCATGACCAGAAGCTAGGAAGAGAGGCAAGGAAGGATCCCACCTAGAGTCTCATAGGGAGTAGAGCTCTGCTGGCATTTTGATTTGGGACTTCTGGCCTCCAGAACTCGGGAGGAGAAATACTTGTTTTAAGCCCCGCTCAGTTTGTGGTACTCTGTGCCAGCAGCCCTGGGAAACTGATGGAGTGGGCAAGGAGGCCTCAAGTGTGGGATGGCATCTGAGAAAAGATCCAGTGTTGGTGAGGGAGCCACACGCGTGGATATCAGGGGAGAGGGAACACAAATACTAAGGCCTCGAGGTAGGAAGGTACTTAGTGCAGAGGCCGGTATGGCTGGGATAGTATGAGGAGAGAAATAGAAACCAATGAAGCCGAAGGGGAAATGAGACAAAAATACCATGGGGTCTTGTAGCACAGTAGTGCTCAAACTTAAGCTAGGCGTCATAATTACCCAGAGCACTTGTTAAAATACAGATTTCTGGGCTCACTCTCAGCATTTCTGATTCAGCAGATCTGGGGCAGGGCTTGAGAAGATGCATGTCTAACATGTTCCCAGGCAGTGCCGATATTGCTGACCCAGGAAGCACACTTGGAGAACCACAGCTGTAGGGAATCATAATGACTTAGGCCTTTGTTCTGAGTTGGCTAAAATCTTTTTTTTTTGAGACAGAGTCTCACTCTGTTGCCCGGGCTACAGTGCCGTGGAGTCGGCCTAGCTCACAACAACCTCAAACTCCTGGGCTCAAGCAATCCTTCTGCCTCAGCCTCCTAGAGTTGGCTAAAATCTTTTTAAGGGCTAGAGCAGAGGAGCAACACAATGGGACTTCAGTTTTAGCAGGACACTGGGGTTGAGAACAGACTGTCAGGAGTGAAGAGTGGAAGCAGAGAGGCCAGTTGTGAGATTATTGTAATAAAAAGTGCATTATATGAAGCATCTGTTTAAAAGTAGACATGAGCTAGCATGCATTGCATATGGCCCAGAGTATTTTTGGAGAAGCTGGGTTCATTCACAGAAAACAAGTCTATAAATAAGAGATTTGAGTGATCTGGGGCCTTGAAAGCTTGGCGTTATTACAGAACAACATTTATCTAATCTGAGTTATATTGCTTTCAAGGGACACCCCTCCACTCACCTCCACTGTAGCCAATTCAGCAATCAAGCACATGTCACATCTTGAATCTTTTTTTTTTTTTTTTGAGACAGAGTCTCACTCTCTTGCCTGGGGTGAGTGCCATGGCGTCAGCCTAGCTCACAGCAACCTCAAACTCCTGGGCTCGAGCGATCCTACTGTCTCAGCCTCCCGAGTAGCTGGGACTACAGGCATGTGCCACCATGCCCAGCTAATTTTTTTTTCTATATATATTTTTAGCTGTCCAATTAATTTCTTTCTATTTTTGGTAGAGACGGGGTCTCGCTCTTGCTCAGGCTGGTCTCGAACTCCTGAGCTCAGAACGATCCACCTGCCTCGGCCTCCCAGAGTGCTAGGATTACAGGCGTGAGCCACCGCGCCCGGCAGCCCCATCTTGAAATTTTTAATGGGCCCTGTAGGCATCCCATGGAGTTGATTCTCTGGATTGCTTTTGAAGGAGAAAAGGGTCCTTTCATTCCACCCTCACGCCAACTCAGAATCCTGTGAATTTTAAGAGCTTTTGTTTGAGTGGCTAATGAGGACTCTAGTGAACACATCCTGGTTAAGTTCTCAAATCATTCACAGGGTGACCTTTAGGAAGGCCCTAAAATAGAATATATATTATCTTTTTACATACATCTCAGATTTTGCAGTGGAAGAAATTTCCAAATATGAAGAATAAAGAAACATACTAGGATTAATAACGATGGAAAACATAATCTTTTGAAGAGAATAACAGGTTCAACCTTTCGAAGCATCTGATGTCTGCTACTGCAGTCCCTTTTTAACTCTGGGTGTGCTCTCACCTCCCCATGGATCTGTCATCTTGACAATATATGCGTGACATCTACCCAGATCACTTGAAAAGCGTAATGGTTTTATATCTTGGCTGTTTGAAAGCCATTATGACTTTCATAATTCAGGTTATATAGATACCTTGGTTTTACAAAAAAGGATATTTTGTTTAATAATCAAAATCTTCCTGAAAGACATAGCTCATGACCTTTCTACTCCAATGAAAAGAGTAAAGCATCTTCCAAGTCTTATTTAGACCACTTAAGTGCTCATATACTGTCTTATTAGCCATGTGACTGTAAGCAAATGTTCACTTCTCTAAGTTGATTTCACAGAGGTAGAGAGTGGAATAACAGGTGCCAGAGGTTGGGGAGGAGATCGGGGTGGAGGAGGGTAATGAAGAAAGGTTGGTTAATGGGTATGAACATACAGTTAATTAGGAGGAATAAGTTCCTGTGTTTGATAGCAGAGTAGGGTGACTAGAGTTAAAAACAATATATTGTATGTTTCAAAATAGCTGGAAGAAAGGACTTGAAATGATAAATGTTTGAGGTGCTGGGTACCCTGAATATACTGACTTGATCATTATACATTCTATGCATGTAACAAAATACCATGCATACCCCATAAATATGTACAAATATTATGTGCCAATTTAAAAAAATAACTTCTTTGTTCTTCGGTTTCCGGATCAGTAAATATAACGAGTTTGGACCAGGTAATGAAGGCCCCAGTAAGCTCTAGAATTAGCTAACTTCAATTGTCCCATTATGTCCTGTATTCATTTTGGCTTTAAAAGATGGAAATTATATTAATTTGTATCCTCTATAATATTAAAACTGAGATCAAAATTTAAATCTTCATAGGAGCTAGGCTGGCAGCTTAAATGAGCAAAGCAGGTAAGGAACAAGGAAAACGAAGCCAAGGGCCAAGAAGGGGCAAGCTAGGAGAGGGTAGTGGCAAGCTACGACTGGAAGGCCTCTGATACTCAGATGCAGGCTATTCTTTCTTTTTTTTTTTAATTTTTTTAATTTCAAAATATTAAGGGGGTACAAATGATTTTGGCTACATGGGTTGCTTTTGTTATGCCTGAGTCACGGCCATAAGTGTGCCCGTCATGCAAATAGTATTCATTGTACCCGTTAGGTAGGTTTTCACCCATCCCCTCCTCCCCCATCCCCTTGCTTGATTTCCATTGAGTTTTACTTCCCTCTGTACACATGTGTGCTCATCAGTTAGTTCCAATTTAATAGTGAGCACATGTGGTGTTTGTTTTTCCATTCTTTAGATACTTCACTCAGGACAGTGGTCTCCAGTTCCATCCAAATTGGTGCAAAAGACATTATTTCACTCCTTTTTATGGCTGAGTAATACTCCATGGTGTACATATACTACATTTTGTTAATCTACTCATGAATTGGTGGGCACTGGGGTTGATTCCACATCTCTGAAATTTTGAATTGTGCTGCTATAAACAGATCCAGACTATATTATGTATGCAATGTAGAAACAGAGACCCAGATTTGTTATAGTGTCCAACATTTCAAGAGATCGAAATACTCATTTTTGTTTATAACACTTTGATCTTTAAATAACAAGTTATTCAAATTAAAAACATTATTATTACTGTGTGGACCAAACCAACATGTCTTCTAGCAGAATCCAACCTGCAAGCTATTAGTTTGTATGATAAAAAGCCATATTGGTTAAGATTTACCCCTTTGGGGCTTATTGTTGCATGCTAAGTTTCCGTAAGGGGAGGATCAGGTTGCATGAGTCCATATATTAATTAATTTTCTCTCTAAAAAACAACTACTAACCTCATGCATGCCCCTATAAGGAACAAGTTAAGCAAAGCATTCACAATAGACCAAGATAAACAGAAAAACAGGCACAAGATACTATAAAAATGCTAACAGAGCAACACAAAGTAGTTTTCCTGAAAAGCCTTAAACAACTGTGATCTGACCTATCCAGGCGTAAATCAAGATATTCTCCTTTTCTGGTCGGTTCCATTGGCCAAATGGTGAATAGCAGTGGTCACAAATTACAAGAATTGTCCCAATGCCCAAAGCTAGAAAATAGTCAAGTGAGGACATAATTAACACCATAAATATGATTTTATTCTTTCATGAAAAAATTTAAAAGATTAAGTAGTAAGCATTATTAGGATGTCTAAGTGTTTTTTAATTAGTAATTTATTTAATATATATAGAGACCCATAAAAATTTTCAAGGAAAACTTCTGAGGTTTATGGATTTTCTATATAAATAAAATTAACTTCTGTCAGTTTTTCTCCTTGTTACTACATCACAGAAAAAAAATCTGGGTGAATTTTCACCAATTTTAGAGAGTATAGTTGTGATGGTCCAAGTGAAAACCAGTTATGTTCTGCATCTCAAGTTGGATTCCTCCACAAAAGATCCAGAGAGAAAGTCTTGAGTAATTTATTTGAGGGATGATTCTGAGAGGCATAAAGGATGGAAGGAGAAAAAGCCAATAAAGCTGCATTATTGAACTGGTGATGACTGTAAGCAACTAGGCTCATTCCCACTGGGGAATGTCTGAGAACCACATAGAATGTGTTTCAGAATGATTCCTCAAAAAGCCAGAGATGCTGAGACCTTTATCCATGGACTTGTATTCTCTAATGCTTGAAATTTGCCATGGGTATTAACTTCCTTGCATATAAAAACTGCTCATGGCTTTGAAAGAAGTCTCGAGGCAGAGAAGCAGAGAGATGCTGGGGGCATTTGAGGAGGGATGGTCATAGGAACCATACTTCACAACAGGAGCTACAGTCTTGGTAGATTACCCCCCGCAAAAAATCATACAAAAACCTGGTAAATTATGTATGGAAAATTGGAGCCCATTGAAGTGAAAGGATGCCATCCCTCAGAGCAGCTAGAACTGATATACAAAGAGAAATCTATGCATTGCCAATTGAGAGAGAAAAGCTATCTTCATTATATCCTGACTGCCAGCACTGTTGGGTGCCAACTGTGTACACTGTCCCATGTGTTTTGCATGGATCCATTCATTCATCCTTATCACAAATCAATGCCACAGTTACTATTTTTATCCACATCTTATGATATGCAAACTAATGATTGGGGAGATTAAGTCACAACACTTTACTATACCAAGGGAACAAACACCAGCTGTGCTTCAAATACGTGCCCAAAGCAAAAGTCACAGGGAAGACACCTTGCATCTCAGGCATTGATTTGCCACAAGCTGCTTCACATGTGGGCAACCCTGGAGAATATTCCTGAACCAATAGTCATAGGATATATTTATTTAATTATGGTTTATGATTCTCTCTGTCCTCTTCCTCCGAATTCTATCATTCATTTATTTAACATATAATTCCAACAAAAAGGGAGCACAAGGTAGCAAGGTAGTAAGAGAAAAAACAAGTATACTATTTCAGGATTCTAGAGGTTAAAAACAAAATCTTTGCTTTTTCAGCTGAAATACCTATGTGGTTATCTTATTTAGTGCTGCCAACTAAAGAACTATTTGGATATAACACTATACTTTTCAGAAATATTTTATGTTAAATATACACATATATAAGTCTTTCACAATATATTGGCTTTACGATTCTCTTAAGCAACGATGAGTACACCAGGAAGTCATAAATAAAAAGTTTTCTGAAAATCTAATTAAATTCTCTGGGTAAACAGAACTCAAGTTAGAAATGTCCCACAGATATTGAACTTTCAAGAAACATTACCTTCTGTATATCACAAGATCTGCTCATATAAAACAAGTATTTATTCACATGTACCTGAAGGTAAATTCACATTAAAGGGAATTATTTTCTAAAAAATAATTTTTCTCTCCTGCTGGGTATCACCACTGTGAGAGGCTCTGAAACAGAAGCATGTGTTTGCAATTCATGACCTCGGAACCACCACTTGAGTACCAAACAGGAGTAGGCTACATACAGAGACCTTGCTTCTCTTTCATGGTAACTAATAAATCTCCCACCCTCTGCTCTCCTGCCTTCCAATAAAGGTTTTGAATTCCAAGGTGAAGAGAGTGGAAAAACAAGTAGAGAAGGAAAAAGGAACTGCTGAAAATATAATGGGCAAATGATTAAATGGGTAAATGCTCATGTCACAATGAGCCGTTTTATTCCAATTCGTTTCGTTTTGTTTAGGCAGGTCTAGTGGGTGAATGTTGCAGGTGTGGTCAAAGGTGTCCTTTTAGGTGAAATAACTTGAAACCCTCTTAATGATGTCAAACCAAACTGTTAAGAACAGATACCTGGCAATTAAGACGTTGATCCACCTAGATTGGTATTATTCTCCTTGATGCTCTTGATAGATGTCTCTATGATTTGAGTTTCAGTTATGGCACTAGAGAGATTTCGTTAAACTGTTTTCAATTCCACTCTATTAGTTAGCTAACTAATTCAATTTTCTGTGATAGGAAATCATACTGAGAAGCAGATACACGCACTATCACAGAAATCTTTTCTATGTTGCATAAAAATATAAAAGTGAAAAAAATAGAAAGAAAAGTAGACACCTAAAAATTGTAGACATAAATGGCAATGGACTTAGGTGTGTTCTGACAGTTGGCTTGTCCAACCTGCTAACATCCTGCCAGAGATGCAAGTGTCTCTCTTGGTTCCTCAATTTTTCTTAGACCATTTTAATTTTCAAAGAACATGTTCCTGTTAATAATTGGCCAAAGAATATTTGCACATGAATTTTTTTTCTTTAAATCAGAGCCTATAACAGTAAATTCTTTGCTGCTCAACACTTGAAGACAGTCACATGAATATTTACGGAGAATTATGTGAGAAACAAGATGTTTCTCCATTTTTCAGGACAGTATAGTAAGGGAGAAATGGACATTTTAGGATTTTTGCTTGGTCTTCAGAACCTCCTTGATACCTCTGACCCTGCATGCCAAATTATGGGTGGATGTATATAAGCGCATTTTTCTGGGAATGGGGTCCATAGCTTCCATCAAATTCTCAAAGGAATCTGGGACATCTCCCCATGGCACACACAAAAAAGTAAGATCCACCAAGAGAAAATAAACAATCCCACAGAGACAGTTTGATCTTCACTCACTTTTGTTGATCTGGTCTCAAGTGACTGAGGGGTATGAAAGAGTCATCCACTCTATCTCATGTTATCTGCCCCATATAGGAAAATCCTTCTAGGTCTCCATTTAAGCAAAATGTTCTTCTCATAAACACTTGGACAGTATCCATGTTTTAGACATAGTCGGTCTTATACTTGGATATTCCTTTTTGCTTTGGCCAATAGGACATTGTCAAGTCTATGGCCTGCATCCAGCAGCTGCACTAGGCTATAAAGTCTATATTTCTGTGATCTAATTTAACCCTGGAATGTAATACTTTTTCTAATCTTGTATTCAACTCCCTCAAATATTTATGTTATTATTCTGTGCCTCATACATTTTTATAAGCTGCTTCAAATCCCCATGCCTATTGAAACCATAAAGTAAAACTCCGTGTGAGGAAAATCAAACCCATGGCAATTAGGTCACACTCCTATCATTTTCAGCTTTGCTTTGTTTTTCCTGGCAGCACTTAATGCTAACTACTTGATAGTATATGACAGATCAATTTATTTACAAATTTTGTCTGTTATCCCAACAGAAAGTAAACACTATCAGAGTGGTGACATTATCTCACGTGTCCAGTGTTGTATCTTTAGTGCTTAGAACAAAGTCTAGTTTGAATGGAACCTCAGTAGAGATTTGCTGAATGAATTTAGTAATCTGAGTTCACAGAAAAGGTTAGCGATCAATCGATCAGCAAAGCCCACCAGGTTAATTCCTGCCTCTGTGCTGTTTTGATTCCTCCTGACAAATTTTCCAAAGTGTTCAAAAAAAATCATGTTTAAGTTCTGCAATCTCTTAAGTTTAGACAGAAATCCATTCTGTATACATGAATGTTCCCTATTTAAATAACAACATAATTCTTACCACTTGTTTAAAGTGAGTCTAAGAGGAGGAAATCATTGGCTTTACAAGAATTTTGTCATTGGAAATCTGGGTACATTTAGCAAAGGCTAATGGGGACGTATTTATTTTTCTGTAGAGCTGCTTTTCTATAGTGCCTTGAAAGGAACTCTTATTAAACTTTTAAGGATATTCAAAACAAGCTTTCTTTTACATTTCTAAAGAAAATTAACATACTGTTTGTAGCCTTATACCAACTCCAGTTTCATGGCCCCTAAATCATCATTTATACAGTCTCAGTGTTCAGCAAAGGACAAAATATGTGTCCCATAGAATTTGTGGTTTGTTTTAAGGATGCATGAGAGTACAATTGAGAACCATGCAATTCATAACAAATTCAATCTGGGTAAGACAGTATAGCATTAAATGCAGCTCCACCTATTTCTCCTTGCCCACAAGAGACTGAAGAATGGAAGTCATTCACTCAAATATGAAATTCATGAAACACTTTAATTCCATGACAGCCATATACCAAGGAACAGAAAAATCATTTCATCTCATAATGTTTTAGAGATCCCAGGCAAATGTAAACAGTAGATGCTGTTAGACATTAAGGATTCATTACGAGTACTAAACAGCCAAACTGAAAATCTACTGATTTATTTGAAATTCCAGGGGATTCTAGTAGGAGATTTATTAAATTATTTACTGAGCTTCAACAGGAAAAATTACCATTTATTGAGTCTGAATATAACGCTTATAGGCTTATTTATTTCACAATGCAGTTTATAATAAGTGATAAAATACGAGGTACAGTAACATCTAGTGTCTACCATTAATTCACCAGTAGTGATTCGTTTTAATGTAAGACTGCTGTGCTTCTGTGGGCTGACTCACTGGTGATTAAACATTCCCGGGATTTTGTGATAAGATTTACCTTCTGTCTGTGAGACTTGCCTGGGTCCCAGAGGCCAAGGTTGGTATTTATATGGAGAGAATGGTCCTCTATCCACCAGTGTCTTTGAGGAAACTATCCACATAATTCCCTCATAACTGGTTCCATATAATTCATCTTCAAAACTTTCCAAATATAAAGCACAAGCACTGGATATTATTCTTTTCTTTAGTGTGTTTTTGACAAATACTTATGTCCATAAATTACAGGTAATTATATGGGTGTCTATATACATACCCTTATATTATTATGAGCATCTGTACCCATGGCAATGGAGAAGTAGGATTAAGTCAGGTAATGAATAATAGCCATTGCATGGAGAGGATGGCATGGACACCACCAGTGATGACACACATCATGTGGAAGAAGGGACCAGCAGCATTGATGCACAATTATAAAGTAGTAAAAGGTAGCCAAAGTCTCAAGAGAACAGATGACCAAACTTACTTTATCTATGATAAATGTGTTTCCTGGTGGATAATGCCTCTTGGGTGATAATCAAGCACAATAAAACGGTGAGTTATGTAAATAAGAACAACATTAATCTAAAGCAGGACCTGGTGTTACCAAGACTGGATGACCAAGGAGGCAGGAAGAGAAGGATGGAAGAAGTTGAACACAGACAAGACAGAGGTAGCACAAGGGGGTTATGTCTTCATGGTGAAGGCTGGCTGTGTCAGGTTCTGATAAGTGGAGAAGGGAGGCAGAAGAGAATGTGAAGGTTAGAGAGAGAGATGAGAAGATGCTATGCTGCTGGTCTGCAAGATCGAATGGAGGAGTAGAGCCACAAGCCATGGAATGTGGGCAGACCCTAGAAGATGGCAAAGGCAGGAAATGGATTCTCCTCCAAAGCCACCAGAGGCACTGCAGCCCTGATAACACCTTGACTTTTATTTAGCCCAATGAGACTGCTAGTGTACAAAACTGTCAGAGAACAGATCTTTGTTTTAAGCCACTAAATTTGTGGTGACTTGTTACAATAGCAATAGGAAACTAATATACCCACTTTTACCAGGAGTAGCCTCTTTTCATGTGAATTTTCTAGAACTATCTTATCCAATAAATTAGAACGGACATTTTTGGTTTGAATGAACTTTGTTCATCTTCCATTCTACCACCCATCTCCTCAACTTAGGGTCGAGTGATTTATATATTTGTGGGTGTTTCCACCCACCTCCCCAGCTAGAAGGATCCAAAGAATTCATGTCATCTCCAGATCAAATTTGGCTGTTCATATCATTAAGCCCAGTAGATGTCATACTACTTTAGATACATTACTTAAGACAAATTTTAAAACAGTTTGATATCAAAGAAGTTGATTTTTTTATTTAATTAGCAAGCAATTAAATTATTTCAATTTTCTCTTACCCAATTTTAAAATTACTTTATGAACACTGGGTATGTCAGAATAAAGACCCTAAGATTTGTTTGATAATTTGAGTATTCTGTTGGGAGATAAAAGTTAAGCTGTGGCATCTTGAGACAGAGAAGAAACAGAGTCATTTTCACAGTTCATTTCATACACTGGCCCTGTTTGCTCCTTAAATCAATTTATACATCCCTCAAGGAAATATGTCTATATATTTTGTCCATCATAACCCAGTTAATTCCTCATCCTGTATGTTTATATCCTCTGAGACTGAATACATTAAAGGCCTCCCTGGGGTCTCTGACCAGGGCTTCATAACCATGAACTTGTGCTGCTTACTTTCCCTGTTGGCATTTGCCACCAGTGAGAGTGTAGAACTGACAAACACCTTCAAATTCACCTTCATCCAAAACTAACCAAAAGATATTCCAAAGGGTTAGTTTGCAATTCCCTTATCTTACCACTTTGCATTAAAGACAAAACAAAACTGATAAGGAAAGCAGTAAACTACAGTGTGGAGTCCATGGCTTTGGATCACACTTTAGTCTGTACCCTAGCTCTCAGTCTATCCAATGTTCTACCTTAGACAACTAACTCAGTCTCTTCCAGATCCCATTTTCTCACCCATGCCATGTGAGAAGAAGCAGTATCTATTTTAGTTGCTTGTTATGAGGACTGAGTGAAATACTGTCTTCGAAGCTTTTACATAGTCTTGGTTGGTACCATTTGCTCAATAAAATGCTACTAGCACTCTTCCACCTCTTAAGTAACTATTTCAGTACAAAACATGTTACTTAACTTCTTTGACCGGCATCTTCTTCATCTGTTAAATAAGGGAGTTTGACCAGATAATAATCTATCATTCATTCCCTCTTCAGTGGTAAAAATCTATAATTCCGAAAAGAATAGAAATAAAAAGTGCGGAGTTGCAAAAGTGAAGGGATAGTTAGGTGAAAGGATTTGGAAAGACAGAATCGCACCGAGATATGTTTTTACAACCGTCACTCATTCATTCATTTATTTATCCACAGTTCCTTTATTTAACAGGCCTCTATGCAATCTCTACTCTCTACCAGGTGTTATTCCAGGCCCAGGAGATTCAGCAGGAAAAAAAAAAGATCCTGCCCTCAGGGAGCTTACATTCTGATGGACCAACAAGAAACAAATGTACAGAAATATGTGAAGTGGTGGTAAGTGCTGAGAAAATGGATAAAGAAGGTAGGGGAGAGTGACTGATGGGATGGACAGAATATTGTTTTATTTTATTTTTTATTGATATATAATATTTGTACATATTTATGGGGTATATGTGATATTATGTTACATGCATAGAATGTGCAGTGATCAAGTCAGGGTATTTAGGTACCCATCACCTCAGGTGTTTATCATTTTTCTGTTATAACTATTTTTAATAATCATTCGCTGTGAAGTTCCACTGTGTCATAGACCTGCGGTCTCTAACCCCTGGGCTGTAGACTGGTACCAGTCCGTGGCCTGTTAGGAACCAGGCCGGACAGCAGGAGGTGAGCGGTGGGCAAGTGAGCAAAGCTTCATCTGTATTTACGGCCACTCTCCATTGCTCACATCACCATGTAAGCTCCATTCCAGTCAGATCAGTCACTGTCTCCCATCACCCCCAGATGGGACCGACTAGCTATAGAAAAACAAGCTCAGGGCTCCCACTGATTCTGCATTATGGTGAGTTATATAATTATTTCATAATATATTACACTGTAATCATAATAGAAATAAAGTGCACAATAAATGTAATGCACTTGAATCATCCTGAAACCATCCTCCCCTCTACCCCCAAGTCCGTGGAAAAATTGTCTTCTATGAAACCGGTCCCCGGTGCCAGAAAGGTTGGGGACCACTGCCATGACCATTTAGGAATATATTGATCAGTGAGGTACCTTCAATCAAAATTTATAATAAAATAAAAGCCAGTATTTGTTATTTATTCTATAGCAAGCATTGTTCTAAGTGTTTTGTGTATATTAACTCATCTTACCTTTGAAAGACCCTAATACATACATACATACATACACACACACACACACACACACACACACACACACACACAGTAGAGGAGAAAACTCAGGCAGAACTTCCCAGTGTAATTATTCAATAAAATTTTACTTTGTCATTAATTTCTGGCCTCACAGGATAAAACTGACCTGTGCCCTACCCTCTCTCTCAACCTTTGTACATCTTTTCTTTTATTAGAACACAAGTGAAATTCTAATTTGAAAGTAATGTTAAATATCTAAGATGGGTTCATAAATTCATTTGGCCTAACAGGGTCTAAACTGTCAAATGCCAAATACAGGAGATACACAGATGACATGTTATAATGAGGCTTTAATACTGGCAGAAAAGTTTCAATCATTTTAAAAGGAAAAATCAAATTCAAAAATATGTCTTACATGCAAATAAAAACCACAATGAGATATCACTTATCTCCAGTGAGACTGGCCTTTATCAAAAAGTCCCAAAACAATAAATGTTGGCATGGATGCGGAGAGATAGGAACACTCATACACTGCTGGTGGGACTGCAAACTAGTGCAACCTCTGTGGAAAGCCATATGGAGATACCTTAAAGAGATGCAAGTAGAATTACCA